>WBMZ01014344.1:118462-137511 GCA_013400975.1 Atrichornis clamosus
TTTTTTTTTTTTTTTTTTTTAATACAAGAGGAAAAGCCATATACAAAAGGGTTGCAAAAGCTTTGGGAGTTTTGCCCAACCCAAAAAGGGTTGAAAACACTCCAGTCCTAGAGTGTTTGACCTTTAAGTCTCTATTTGAATTAGTCATTTTGGTTTAAAGGTGCAGGAGGATGAGAATGAGGAATATCAGCAAGGGCTGCAGTTTAAGTTTCCAATCAGGCACTGCTGAATGAAATGGCTGCAGGAGAGGGTACCACTGCTAATGTCAGTGGAGCTGTTAGGGATGACATTCGCACTGAAAACACACAGCCCAGTGTTCAACACACTTTAGCAGTCCCAAGTGTGTAACCAGGGTCTGTGCTGGGATCATGCTGAAATCTGTGCTATGGCATCAGTGCTGCACTGGTTCCCATGGTAGCTAGATTGAAGAAAACCAGCTTCTCTGATATGTATCAAGCTGTGAGGGGCAGTGTAGACAAAACTGGAGTCAATCAAGAAAAACATCTGTGGGAGCTTTTGTAGGACTTGGACCTGAAGACCACAACATATTGCTTGTCACCTCAGAATGGGCAATGTAATACATAGAGATCAGGAAATTGGACAGAGCTTAGAGCCACCTACACAGTCGAGGGGTGAAACCCCATTTCTGTGTGATAGATGACATGGCTGAACCAGAGCTGGGTGCAGAACCGAACCCTGAAGTTCCCACTCTGAGTTATGTCTCTCTGACAAAGCTCTTGAGCAAGGTGGTGGAGCAGAAATCACAGATGCTTTTCATCAAACAGAGGATTTCTATCCTCTTTCTCCTCACTCCATAAATGTCTGCAGCTTAAATCTGTCTGCATTGACTCAGGGAGACGTCTCCACTACTGCTACCATGAGATTAAGTACAGGTTGGGAATGTTGTCACATACTGAACCCTAGAATCATTAAGGGTGGAAAAGAACTACTCTTAGCACAGCACTGTCAAGTCCACCAGTAAATCATGTCACCAGGCTCCACATCCACAAGTCTTTTGAGCACTTCCAAGAATCGTGATTCCACCACCTCCTTGGGCACCCTGTTCCAATGTCTGATCACCTTTCAGTGAAGACATTTTTGCTAATATCTAATCTAAACCTCCCCTGTCACAACTTGAGGCTTTTTCCTCTTGTCCTGAAGGTTCTTTCCTTTAGTAAGAGCCTTTCCTTGTATTAGCTGATATTTAACAGGATGCTAAGGGCTGGAGAGTGTCATTCTATATTGACTGTGCCTTTTGTAGCATCTCAGTGGGTCTTAAGTCTTGAGAATAACAGAATTGGGCATCTATCCACTGTACTGGGTCTTATACCCTTCCTTTCCTTCCTTGCAAAGCACCCATGTCTGTTGTCATACCTGAAAACCAGCAGAGGCATACGATGGAACTGAGAGTCTGCTCCTGCTGCTTACTCAGGAGAAGTTCCCATCAAGTGAATTGGACATTTGCCCGAGTGAATGCTGCAGGATTCGGCCCATATGCTTCTCAGCTCTTATATTTGCATAGTGCAGAATATGCTTACAGTACAGTGCCAATAAAACAAAACTATATACAGTTAAGCACAGAAAAATCAAGAGCACAGTTAATACCATTTACAAACAGCAGCTGAGCTCTGCAGCTGACATCCAGGCTTATAGACCATGCTCTGATGTGGGTAATATGCACAAGACAATTATTTATAGGCAATTAGGTGGAAGGTCCTGTAGGCATATAGGTCTTTATTCTCCTTTTCCTAAGCCTATTATTTTCTTTTCCCGTATCTATTATTTATATTTTAACTCTGTAAATATTTCCTTCTTTTTTTTTTTTTTTTTTTTTTTTTTTTTTATATAATTTTTTTTTTTTTTTTNGAAATATTTCAGGAGACCCCTTTCATGGAAGACACTTGGTCTTCAACTTGGTCTTCAACTGTTGAAACTGGCCTTGTGTAAACACACTGTATATACCATATGCAGTGAACTTCAAATGAGATACTGGTTCATTCAGTCTAATGAAGTAGAATGAGGTCTCTCTTGTCTCCAGAAATTCCACTGATGTGTTAGGAAGAAGAAAGGTCTTCATCAAGATGGTGCAGATCATGTAAAGAATGGTATAAATTGCTCTGAGGATCAAATTACACCTTTTCATAGACATATTTTCCTCACTAAAATTTTAAAGCATGTTTTTTTTTAATCTGTGGGATAGAATAGAACATTTCTCAATTCAGAGCACATGATAAAACAGCCATGAACAACCGTAATATAATACATCTTCAATACGATTGACCATAAGTATATTAGAAGAACCTCCAAAAAATAATTTCCCTATTATGGTACTGTGACTTCACATCTAATTTTGTTCACATCACAGTACAAAATGGATGGAATAGATGGCTTTTATATTTTTAATAATAATGAAATGTTCAGGATATGATATAGAAACCTGGCTACCAAGGTAATACATACATATAAGAACTTATTTAGAATAGCTGTGTGAATAGGAATTGCCATTAAATTACAATGAAATACTGGAGCATATCAAACAATATATGAAGTCAAATAAAACTTAGAAGGCCAATCTGCAACCATATTCAAATCATAATCTCATCATGAGCAGACTTTTTTCCTGATGAAATCTTCTGGTTTAGACACGTGTGGTATTTCTCAATTCTTCAAAAGGCCAATTATGTAGACTAACTTTGTGCCTCACTCCAGATTTATGCTTGTGCAATAGCAAAATTCTTAATAATAGTTCTATTCACATGCCAGATGCTCTTGGGAAACGAAAAACCAGATATTTCAATCATAGATAGTCCTGGTCTTGATAAAAGAAGAGATCTAGAGACATCTTCTTTCCCTTTTAGAGAACAACCTCTGAGCAGAATAAAGCCTCTGCTTCCCCAGTACCTTCACTTGTGGCATCTCCTTTCCACACATCGAACCCACCATTGACTTCCGAGATGGCAAAGTAACCACATTATTGTATGAAAATAGAGAGAAAAGGTGGTCTTGTGGTATTGACACAGCAAAACTGAGTACAGGTACTGGTTCTGATGTTTGTTAATTTTTCAGCACTCAGCCTGACAGTGAGACAGAGCCTGTCTCACTGAGTCCTCACCAGAACAGTAAGTAGCATCAGCATTCCCTGTCCCGTGCCTGGGCTGCCTCCATTGGCCAACACATTGCCACAAACAAGCAGGGAGCAATCGAGCTCTGCTCCCACTTTCTGCTCTGTTCTCCAGATAAATTGTGTTAGCTTACTGGCAAAATCTAGTTTGCATTATTGTTTGCACTTCAGAGTCAATATGGATATGGAAGAATAAGCTGAAGTATATGCCTTTTGCATCCTTAATAACAGCGTGGCCTCTCTGTAGCTACGTGACAATTCCCTAATACTTTATTTAACAGTAGCAATTTATCATGTCTGCTGTATCACAATGAAGTTCAGTATCCCCAATTTACAAGAAGCACTGTTCTCTCTGCCTATTTGTTTCTTACGTTGAGACAGACCAAGAGCCTGAGTGCTAACTTTGAAAATCCAGATTCAGTTCCCTGGTGTAGCAAAAAAGTGGTCTAGACTTCAGCTTCCTTCGTATAATATACGGATAAAAATACTTCCTCACTTTATCAGATGTTGTGAGGATAAGTGCATTAAAGACTGCAATACCACCAGCACTACAGTAGCCATAATTATCTCAAATAGATACAGATCGTGCAAGTACAGTGATATTTAATAAATACTTTATGTGTAAAAACCACAAGTCGGGGCTGATACAAACTTGGGCTGTGCTAAAGTGTTAAAAATGGTGCTTACTTGTATGTTCTTGCCTGGCTTATGCTCCATGAAAGTTTGTGTGTCAGAGAGCGGCTCTCAGTGCGATGCAGCGGGGCTGCTCAAGTCAGTGGATTTACTTCAGTCACACACTCCTGGAGGCAGGGGCCCATTGTCTGGGCTGAGACACTCAATCTGGAAGAGAGAGAATAAAAGGGCTCCAGTGTGTAAAGTCATTCATTACAATTTGGAATGAACAAGGAAATCAGTGGGGTTGCTGGAGGTTAAGCAAGGGCAGAAATTGGTCTTTTATCATTGAAATGCCATAGAAAGAAGAAATTACAAAAAGTGAGTGATCTAATCCTGCACATCTCTACTCACATCTCTCGCCTTTACTCCTTGCAGGAGGTCACAAAGAAACAATCATGTACATTTGCAGCACCAGATGTAAAATTAATTTTTAACAGAATTTCATAAGCAAGCAACTTCTTTTTCCTTGGACAGAGCTCCAAAGAAATTTTGATATGACCTTTTTATACTTTCAGAAAAAATAAGATTATTTGGATTGCCAGCTTGAGTAAGTAAATTTTCTACAGTAACTTCAAACTCAGAGGCATGAGAACATGCCTCCAAAGTCAGCCAATATTTTTGAAGATTGTATCTGGTGTTCTTTTCGGGAACCTTTGTAGTGAAAGGAAAGAAAAAGGATTGATTGCAAAGCTTTCAGTACTGAAGATGCATCATATTACTGGAAAGTGTGGAGTGAAAGTTGTTCTGAAAAGCTGTAGCAGCATCTGTGCTTATTTTATTGTACTGAATACCCTTGGCTATGATGACTATATACAGCATCAGAAGTATGAAATGTTTCCATAGTTGTCCTACAAACTTAAATAACATTGTGATTAACAGAATTTCTTTCTAAAATACAGTGATTGACATTACTTTCTGAGACCTTTTACTCGCTCCATTTCAGAACTGCCCTGCATTGCAGTAAGCATCCACAACCCAACATCCAGACTTCAGATGAACACAGCAGTGAGGGCACCTCAAAGCATGTTTGCTGAGCAGCAGTTCTTCAGGCAGGAAAATGGGTTAAACCAAGGGTTCCTACACACTTTCCTGGGGGGAATTTGATAACTCTGGAACCAGATCTTTTTCTCATCTCAACTCTGCACCTGATAATCCTCCAAGTTAAGGCATTTCACCTTTCAATTCCTTTATATTCCCCACCTCACATGGTAGCTCACTGAGGGTCAGAGGATGCTGCAAAGGAAGGATGCTACAAAAATTGCCACATATATTTAAGAGGCTAAATAAAATAACTGGTTGATCCCATAGGCTGTTATGAGATCCTGAGTCTGACAGGGACCAAACAGCCCAAAATTTGAGCTGCTAGTTCACACCACTACTACTAAACCCCAGAGAAGAGTTGCAGAGGTTGAATACCTTGCCCATGGCAGGCTGTTGAAACTAGATGATCTTTAAGGTCCCTTCCAATCAAAGCCATTCTGTGATTCTATGAATTTTTGCTGTAGCATTTTCCCATTTAGTGACTACAGCTTTAGAAAATGATGTTAAGTGGTGGGGTTTAGGATTCAGTAAACAGTACATTTAAAACTAGTCTTGTTTGAAATCCCCAGATATAGACTGTGTTGCCTGCTAGACTTGATCATGCCTGATCCAGCCATTTTCAGAGTGCAACTGGGCCAGAGGATTGGTTCAAGTAATTTTCAGGGTGAGGGACTACAATCTTAATATGCTATTTAATTTATCCTACTGGGGTGGTTAAAGAAAACCACCAGAAAATCTTTCATGAGCCTATTGGGTCAGACTAAGAAAAGTCACATGAATGCCTTTAAATGACAAAGGAATAATGGAGCTATTGAGAAATCTGCCTTCCTTTCCCTTTTAAATGTGTGGCTATGCCTGTCTGCTGTGAATTTACCTGAGGCAGAGCAGAACTTAAATTCACACCTGCGAAGCAAAATAAGGTACTTCACTTACCCTTCCTCTGCATCTCTCTGCAGGAGTGTCTGACACATGACATCTGCTAATGAGGGTTATAACCCCCCCACCCCCCATCCTATAACCCCATACTAGTAGCGCTTAGACCCAACGGCCTCTTTTCCTAAGGAAATAAGGCTTTTATAGGAGTGCTGTCTGTCCATCTGGCTCCCCATCTGTCAGTCCTGCACCCAGCAATGTATTCTGAACCTGGTGGCTAATTTCACCCTGTTCTCTAGAGAGGTAAAAGCTTAAAAGATATAAATATCCTTTCTATATTATGAAAATCAGTGGAGTGTGAGACAACGACAAAGCACAGCTCGAGTGAGTGAAAGGCGGCGGTATAAGCTCGTTAGCTAATTGCTTGGCTTGGGCTGCCAGCTGGCCAGTCAGTACATGTAAACCAGCCAGCTCAGCTACCTGTGAGTGACTTCTTGGATCTTCACACAATCCACCTGGCCAGCCAGCAGAAGAGAGGAGACATTTGTAGAGGGAATATGTGTGCACAAGGATAGACAAAAAAATGGAAAGGAAGACATGCCAAGGGCTGAGGTCAAAGAGAAAATGGTGTTATGGAAGTGGAGAAGAAAAAGTATGATTTTCTGGGGGAGGAGTCTATGATTTAAATTGTGGAGTGACTTTGTTGTTCCTCCAGGGCTGAAGGACAGTGTTGGACTTAATTTTTCCACTGAGGACTTTCCTCCTCTTTTATCTTCAGGACTTAAGAACAACCACTCTGTTAAAAGTAAAGGTCCTTATAATCCTGTACCTTGTTTCAGATGGTTACAAATAATGAAAGAGCAGAAAAAGAGGAACTTATGGAATGAGCCTTATTATTCCTTCTCCACAGCTAATAAACAGAGACACCAGAAGACAAAATGGATTGCGTTTCAAAAGCTCAATTTAAAATGCTGTTAGTAAAGGCCTGCAGTAAATTTGCCACAGTGCCAAAGTCAGAGAATCCAGTCTCCAAATCTCTGGTGCTGGAATTTGCCTGGAGTACAAGGCAGCAGAATTGCTCTGCTCACCTCTGCGTTCAGCTGGCAGACGCTGTGTTTGAGTGTGAATTACTACCCTTGGTTTGTTTGCAGAGAACGAAAACCTGCTTCTGGCTTGGTTCTACCATCAGTTAAACAGATCCCGCTGCCGCTCCTCTTTCAAGTACATTTTGCCATTATTTAGTACCATTCCACTGCCAGAACATTTGGTTTTCCCCATTCCCTTGCTCTCTCACCCCTTACATTCCTTTCTGTGTTTGATGCACGTTCAACCATAGCATAAGACAAAAAGCACAAACATTTAGAACAGACACACACCTAAAAAATCAGATGAATTCAGGATTCCCAGTGTCAGATGTTAAGGCGCCCGAGCTAACCTACTGATAAAGTATGTGGTAAGCAAACCCCGTGATCTACACAGATAGCTTAAGCTTCTGCAGTGCTAATTACTATTACAACCTTAAGCTAATATTTGAGCCTTTCTTTTGAGCAAGGATGTGTAACAATTAGATTACAGGATTTGGAGAATTACAAAGAGAGATAAAAGCAGGAGTTTCGTCATGGTATGTGGTATTTTGTTTACATAGAGACAATAGCAGTGATGACAATAATAATTTAATAACAACTATTCTATTTAGGTCCAAATTGTGATTTCAGGTGCATCAGGCCTGCAACAGAATTATTGTGAATTTATTCGGATGGAGGCATGAAGATCTCTAGTCAGAGACCATTTTGCAGTGAATTGCACAGAAGAGCCCAGCGTGGTGTAGGATGCATTCTAGCTACTCACAGTCATCAATAGTGAGCCAGTATTTCCAAAGAAGGGCCTGAGCTTGGATATTTCTCTTTACTTCTGCCCTGAGCATCACTGAGAACTCTGATGGCATGTACTGCACCCTTGTCTTCATGACAACTCCAGCAATGAAAAGGGACCTCGGGTTTTTTGGTCTTTATGATCTATATGCTTTTCTCTCTCCCCGTTCAACAAGAATATGCATATGTAAAAACACAATATGCTTGAATACGGTGGCAATGCATAGGGACAAAACCAAATAACTCTGTACTACAGAGAAACAACAGTTCACTCTAGCTGCGTCCCAGATTAAATACATTATGTTTTGATCTGCCTCTGCCTCGGACAGCATCTTCAGAAGTTTCTATAGTGTTTTAAAAAGAAAAGGCATCTTTTTCACATGATATTTGGGCATGTTTTTCTATGTTTCACTGGTTTCTTTTTTTATTTCCTCCCCTAGGCACCCAAGGGAAAGAAAAAAAATCACCCCATGTCCATGACAACAGACAGCTCTTCTGATGAACCATAAAATTCCTTGCCTCAGAGATAAGTCAGCTCACACAAATGAGCATGTGGCCCCTGAAATTTTGTTGCTGCCAAGATCATAGAAAATATATTACAAACACCTCCCTAGCCAAAAGTTGAAATTGAGTTTTTCTTCTTTGGAGACTAAAATCAAACTTCCTATCTATTAGAGTTTTTCAAGTATTTACCACCATTTCCTGTAAGACAAAATCAGTCACACAAAGCAAAGATAATATGTATATCCACTCAGGAATATTAAAAATGCTATTACAGCATCAAAAAATAAATCTATCTGCTAGCAGTGGATTTAAAGAAACTCTCAGCAGCTGAAAATTTGGTCCCGGAGTCACAAAGAGCAAACAAGCAAAACAATTAACAGAAAAAGACAAGGGCTTGTTTTAGCAAGCCCTCATCCTGCTTTTAGTCTGTCATAAGTATATAGGAACTCTAAGAGCAGGCAAGGTAGCCAGATAGAATATTATTCCTTACCCACAGGCACCAGGGTCCTTGCAGAGAACTGCATCTCCCAGACAGTCAATACTTGGTTGAAAACTTGAAAAACAGGTTTTAAGCAAAAACTCTTCTGAGAATTAGATCCAGACTCAAGAGGCTAAAAGCATCACTCGAAACAACCAGTTTAATTTATTCAAAGAGAAGCCACATAGCTCAAGGACGGGTAAGTAGGTAAATAAGCCCTTGTCAGCCCCTTCTTGACAAAGAAAGGTACCATGAAAAGCCTGCATTAAAGGAGATCTCTGCGTGGGAAATGAAGGAGCCTCAGGTATAGACATTTGATTAATTTTTTTCTGAGTGTGGCACAGGGGAGCTTGCACTGGCTCAACCTGTTGTAATCTAACATGTGGGTTGCTAGTTGTTGCGATGATATTGCAGCAGCCTCTTCATTAAAGCAGCTGTGTCTTTAGCAGCAATGATTAATTTCCTACATATAAAATCAAGATATTGTCACTGCTGCTATTGCTCTCTGTTGCTCTTCCCCCTTTACCACCTCTTTTTTTTCCTTCTTTCTTTCTTTCTTTCTTTCTCATTGTGAGCAGGAAGGAAGGCAGGGAAGGATGGATAGGTACTATATGTTTCTGATTTACTCAGCTGACAATCCTTTTGCTACTTCATTTCACTTTAATAGGATCTTCTTGTTACCCACCTACTGTATCTCAGCATGGAAAATCCCGGCATCAAAAGGTTGAAAGCTGGAGGCAAAACTTGCCTCCCTGCAGCTCTAGATGAGGTGAGGATGAGACAAAATCATCTGGTTGCTTTGCAAACAGTATTAAGGCAGTTCAAGGAAGTGTAGGTAAAGGACATTTCCTTCCCCATGAATTAATCTCCAGCAGGTTTCTGCTCTTTCCAAAGGCAGAGAAGATGAGGGAAGAGTCAAGTATATTTTAAAAATGTACAGCTGTCAAGGAGAAGTGGTCAAAGGATTTCTTCCATACGAGATGTGCGTGCATTCTTATTCAGCTTGGTAGTGGGGGGTTGTCTGTGTGTGTTTATCCAAAAAGGGGCCCTGTGACAGGAAGCTGTGAGTGTGACAAAGAAAGGGGAGGGGATACTGTGTCTGGGCAGCCTGCAGCTGTGTGCAGGGATATGAGTGTGCATCTGCATGGGGGTTCACTTGTAGGCAGCACTGGGACCACCTGTATGAGCCCAAGACTTGTCCCTCTGCCCTATCTGCTGAGGAGTTTCAGAGAAAAGGCAGCCTTGGCTTAAAGTAGTCTCTGGAATGTAATATTAAAACCTATGCTTAAAAACAAAACTGCTTTTGGAGCCCTGGCTGCACCTCTATTTCGCAGCACTTTCTCTGGGATTTAAAATCCAATGTCTTACATAAATCTCCTTGCAGGGGAGATGTTCCTGAGAGTTGGGTGGGAGACATCTCATTTCTTAATCTGGGGGAAATCAAGGGTAAGATCAATGTCATGAAGAACCAAAGGAGAATAAACTGGGTGTTTGTGTTGGTTAGGGGGGAGGGGGAGGGAAGAAGTTTCAGCTCTGCAAATACCAGACCTGACATTTTTGCTGTCTCCTCTGCACAGCGGCAGGATGGAGCACGCTGGGAAGCGTGTGTGTACCACTTCCCTCTGCTGGAGGCAGCTCAGACTGTTACCTGCCTCCCTCCATCCCACAATATTTCTGTAGGTACTAAAAATGCTCCAACCCCAATCATCTGGCACAGCAGTGATAATGAAGAATCCTTTCAGTAACTTTCATTTATATAAAGATCTTGGTGCTGGCTGGGGAATGGAACAGAGAAGCTCTTTCACTACGGGAAAAAACAGGACGAGAGGAAAGGGATGTGTACTGCAGAGATTGTTTAAGCTGACACATTTTGAAAGGAGCCAGAATACCACAGCCTGGACATGTAACACTTCTTGAAAGAAGAATGAACTGTCTGATTGCTCACAGCTTTGCACAGCCATGCACAGCCTCCCCCTCCTCCAACACTCTGCAGCACCAGTTAGGGAGAGCTTTGAGGTTGTTTAATGTACTGGTGTCTGTATAACCATGCACTGATCAAGTTTGTTTTGAAGCTTGTGCCAGATCACAGGTCAAGGGAATGTGGGGGACTGAATGATTTAGTGGAAAGACGAAGAATCTGTCTGCAAACCATCTTTCCTGCTCACTTCTTGCATCATCTTCAGGCATTAAGATAACTAATATGAGACTGTGTAACTGATAGGTCTGCCCATCTAATCCCTTATATATAGATTGTAAACACCAGTGGGTTTATGACCAAGGTCAACTAGAGGCTGTAGAAATGTATAGCCCAGTTGGAAATAGATTCATTTTTTTTATCTCTCAGGTATGCAGAATATTTCCTAATGTTTAACATGTTATATCTTGCCCTTAGATATATACTAATGACATTCTCCATCAGCCCTGTGGGACCAGCCCCAACTGGGCCAGTCCCAAAAAGACCAGGTTGAGGAATCCGGTCTAGTGGAAGGTGTCCCTGCCCATGGCAGAGGATTGGGATGAGATGATCTTTATGGTCCCTTCCAACCCAAACCATCCCGTGATTCTTTGTTCTATGACCGCCACTCCTGTAAGGCCACTGCATGCTGCAGGCTTTAAGTGTAGAGTGCAAAAGTCCTGGTGAGCCACGGCTGGCCAGCAGCCTGGGTGTTTTGGTACTCTGCCATTTTGCTGATACCATCCTTGTCATCGCTCTCTCATGAGTGCTCTCATAAGAGGAATCAGAATCTAGTAGCACTTTACCATCAATACCCTAAACACTATAAAGATTTTTTTAAGAATCAGAGTGCCACTACAGGAAGACACAAACATGGTACACAAGAATTTACAGCTCAAGAGGAAAGCACTACATTCATTACTAAGATATTGTCCATTAGAATATGAAAAAAAGAAAAGAAGTTTATGTTTTGTGCAAAAAATGTTCTTGTTTACTTACCATTTCCCTCAGATAGCTTGATTTTGTAAAGGATGTGTATTACCCCTAGCTTTCCTGCCATCTTGATGGCATGGTAGGTCATGCTACCTCCTCAGTCACAGATACCTACACCACTGATGAAAAAAGGCTAACTCTGTGCTTCATATGCAAGCTTCAGTTGTGAATACAACCTCAACAAAACAAAACAACAAATAAGGGGTTTTTTGTAAGAAAAATAGAGAGTGAGTAAATATGGAAAGATTCCATCATTTCACTCTTTGTTTATTTTTAAGGGCAAAAGAATGGCAACTGCCTCGCAAACTGAATTATGACACCCATCTACACCAACGGAGATGCTTCCTGCAAACAGAATAAATCTTTGTTGGATCAGCAGACAAATGAAGATGTAAATAAAAAGAAATCAAGTTTTCTGCATCTCACATGTATGCATCTACATTGGCATTTAACTTTGCATCAGAAGGGTGCTATTAAGCACCCCAATCTGCGTTTCTACAGGGATTAGAGGGTTAAACTAGTAGAACAGGTCTTGTTATGATCATGAAAAAAGACAGCCAAGAGAGACTAAAACCATGGTATATCAATATATTCCTAGACATCAAGGCAGAATTCCTCCTAAAGATCTATGACACAGATAGGAGCTGTCATAAAAAGTTATCAAATATAAGTGCAAAAATTAGAGAAGAACAAAATGATCTGTCTAAGCACTGTCACTCCAGTTAAATGCCTCACACTTGAATTTCAAGAAATTGCATAATGACAGTTGTGTAAAACAGCAAATAGGGGGTATTAGCTCCCACTGGAAAATAATTACTAAATTTATCCTATGTACAACTGCTGTGAAGCCAAAGAAATTACAGAACTGAGGTTAGCCTGTAGTGGCCATTCAAGCCTTTGAGATTCTAATCTCTTTGGAGGTATGAAAAATTAGGTTTCCACTTTTGTATCAAATCAATGCAACCTCCATAGCCATTTCTTTAATCATATTTAAATAAATAAATAAATAAGAAAAGAAGGAAATAAAAAAGAAAAAGTAGATAAAAAGATGGAAAGGAAAAGGGAGAACAAAAATGAAAAAAGAGAAGGAATAGGAAAAAAGGAAAATATAAAGGGGAAACGTAATAAGAGAAAAAGGTAGCCAGAATGTTTCAAGATGTATATTAAAAGGACGACTCTCCAAATGAATAGGAAACAACTTATTTTCTTCTGTCTTCCTTCTTTCTGATAAGCAAATTCTGATTTCCTGACTTTAAGCGAGGAAAGATAACTAAATGAATGAGCATACTGATCACACTACAGATGCTTTATTTCCAGTAGCATTTGATCTTTGTCTAATATTCCTGATTATCCCCAACCATTTGCTGTAATATGGCAATGAATGTCCCTGCAGGTAGGGTATGGTGTTGGATATGATGTTAACATTTAAATCTCTAACTGGTTTTTAAATTTGTTTCCATCCTATTTTTTTCAAGCAATCCCTGTCATTACTACTCTCTTTTGTCCAGAAAAAAAAAAATCAGACATATAAATAAAATCAGAATGGGAATACACATTCATAGTGACCTCTTGTACAAAAAGAATGAAAAAGAAAATGCTCTTCCTTCTCATTAGAGGGAACTGCCTGTAGTAGGGTGAGCCTGAGCAAGGACAGTGATGAAGGGAGAGACCTTAGGCAAAGCTAGATCCGGACCAAGAGCTTCCTAGGGATTGTCACATTTGGCTGAGGACAGAGTGGTTTGGCAAGGCTACAACCAGTCCATCAGCCTGCTGGAGAAATAACGAGGACATGAGGCTGATGAGGGAGGAAACACTGACCTTAATTTTGTTTCCAAAGATACCGTTTTTTCCCTAAGTTGAAAATAAAATAATAAGATAAAATAATAAAATAAAATAAAATAAATCAAAACAAACAGCAACAACAACAACGAACACCAGAAAGATGTAATGTGTTTTTGTAAAAGTGCAGTACAAAATAAGATAGCATAGTGGTTTGCTGACAAGTGAAAACTATTCTGGTCTGTATATGTTAATGCACAGCCTGAGTGGTGCTGCAGCCTCCATGGCCTCTTTCCACAGAAAGGGTGCCACAGCGAAGTTTCACTGCCTTACACAAGGCACTACTGAACCTCAGTTTTCCTCATCCAGAAAAGTTAAATAATAAATGTTTTCTGAAGATTTCACAGTTCTGTGCTATCCTGTGCTAGAAAGAATGCTAAATTTGTTAAAATATTTAATACAAAATGTTTTCCCACTGTAAGAGTGTTTTCAGAAGAACTGCAGCATTTCACCATGAGCTTTATAAAGCTCTTTCAGACCTCAAACTATAATAAATATAATGGAGTTAAATATGACTTCATCATTCTTTTGGATTTTGGTTTTATATAGTAATAAGAGTAAGGGTCTCTTCAGAAGTGTTCCTGCAAAGGGCAGGGCTTTCCCTGTAGCTGTTTTCTATTCATCAGTGTCTTGTGCTTTGCCCTGTGCAAATGTTTGCAGTGATTTGTAAGCAGTCTATGCAGAGGTAGACCCAGCTGAGAGTTATTATTACACTCAGACAGCTTTATGCATTGACCGAAGATAAAATGCACTCATCTCCTTAATACTATATATACACTTTCTCTATATATAGCATTAAAATGTCCTTACTGACATTCTAACCATAGGATCAGTAGCTTGCATTTATATTTATACTTCTTTTCTTTCTTTAGGCCTACCACAGTATTATTCAGACTGAATCAAGATAGCTTTGTTTAGTTTTGTCCCAGACTGTATGGTTTCTAACATTGCAGGGACACAGTGGTTCAGAGCATAACTCTTCAGACCAGGAGTCTGGACAGTGCTACTGAGCACTCAAGTCTTCTTAACTTCTCTGTAAACTGAGCAGAGAAGTGATTTGTAAAACTGCCTTGAGATCTGTGTCAGGTAGATGCCAAATGTGACTATAAATATAATTTGGGCAACTAACGGGACTGGAGCCAAGCCCTTTCAGAAGTACGTTTTAAACCAAGGATGCTGAAAATCTCAGGCTCTCCTATTTAAGCTAGAATGCTTTCAAAGCTTGCCAGACCATCCACATTGAAATTAGTCAGAGAATTCCAGAAGGAAGGGAATACTATTAACAAGGCAGATGGCTTTGCCCAAGCTCTCTTTGGCCAGTAAAATCAGGAATATACTTATTAAATATTATATCAGAGTTAAGATTGTTGGAAGACTGTCTTGTTCATTTAGCAGAGATCTAGAACTTCAAGAAGAGTTTTGGGCCACTAGTAAAATTAAGGGTAAATATGTGTTCCTACACAGAAGAACAGTCCAGTAATGTTTCTTTCTCTCCATTACCACTGGTTTCTGGTTGAAAAGTTCACAATGCATGGTAGCTGCAGCAGCTCTGTTAAGATTTCTAAATGAAAGTCACTGCAGCCCATTGTGAAATCTATTCCCCATTCTCAAGGTTCAGTGACCAGTGGGTCAGTGTTGTTAATATGAATTTCTACGCTGATGCAGCCATGGTGTTAAATGACAAGGATGGCAGTCTTGCTAATTTATGCAGGCACTGAAAAGAGAGCTAACCCATAATTTTGTTATGTTTTCAGGGCTTGACTTTTGTTCTAAATGTCAACAGGGTGTGCAAATGCCACGCAAGTCTCCCTTAGGACTTGGCTCAAGTTCATATGCAGATACTTCTGAGAGTGTCTTGGATTCATGAACTTAAAAAATTCAGCTTAAATATATGAAGGTAAAATAATAGATATTATAGAAGTACTGTAAAAACTCCTGAGAACTTCTATATATTTGTGCACAGATATACACATACACGTAAACAAATGCACATATATATAAACACATGCATTCTATGCACATAGGATTTCAAGATAAACCCATTGGTCAGTTTTAAGCAGACCAATTTACCTCCTTGGATTGTATTTGTAGTTGATTTACTGTTTTTCCCCATTTTCCTTTTAATTGCAATGTTGGAAATTTCTTAGAATGATCGTCCTGGAAGCTGTCTCTTCAAAAGAAAGAGCTTATAAGGGCTGTGAGAGGAAACTCCTCCAGACTACTCCAACAGTGCACCTGAGCCTTTTTCTGCATAGAAATGCTTTTAGATGTGAAAGACCTGATGACACAGAAGTTCCTATGTAGATCCCTCCAGGGCATGGCAGTGCTGAATTACATGGCAGGGCTGAGTGGAAATATCTGTGCAAAAATCTGCCCTGGCACTTGCTCATGCAAATAGAGGGCTTGTGTAGCTCTTAACTGAGTCATGATCTGGAAGGCAGAGCCTGTTCCTGCTCAGGATATAGGGTATTTTAGAAGTTAGTGTTTTCCTGAGCATGGAAGATGTTGAAAAGCTTGAAGAAGAGTAATTCTTGACAGAGGACCTCTCTGAAAGTCTCTGTTCTTTTGGTAACATTCTTAGATAAATTTTCTTGATCAGGAGAGCCTGGGAAAATTTGAGTGAAAAAGTACAAAAAGAGGAAAGATAGTTGGAATAATTTTAGAGTCAGGCAATGAACAAAGGTGTGTGAACAAAGCATAGGAGACGCAGTATTTCCATAGGTGTTTGGATTGTCCAAATTCAATTTAATCTGTGATATCTCATGTTATAGAAAACTTCCTAGTAGCTCACTTGGTTTGGCAGTTCTGACTATTATCCCCTCTCTAACAGATCTGGCATAGGACAATCATATACATTAAGAATTCAGTTATACATTTAAGTAATAGTGATTGAAAAATATTAATAAGACTACACATACACAAATTCTTTTCTAATTGTGATCTTGTACACAAACACCATTTATTATAATAAAAATTAACCTTACTAGCCAACCTCCACTACTACCTAGCTTCATCTCTTGTACCATTCAACTTTCACAGCAAACACTTCTTTTATAGAGAACAGAGGACTTACTTGAAGATGTCAGTGTTAGTTTATTTTTTGTCACCATACCAAGGGAGGTACAGGGTTATAAGGCTGCTGGCTAATACCTTTCCTTACTGACTGAACATCACTTGAGCATGTGATATGCATTGCAGCATGCAGAATGTTTGACATCCCAAATCTTTCCTTGTCAAAGTCGCAGTAGTACCTGATCCCACGACTACAGTGGCTTCATTCCTTGAAAAATAGCAGCTATTGAGTTTTTCAGATATATTCTAGAACAGGACTTTCAAGGCTGTCTTGAATGTCAGTATCAAAGATGAAGCTGCTTTTATTCCTGTATTTGGGGCTTTTGAGTTAAATATGCATTTTTCCAATGTCTTTCTGAGGCCTTCCTTATTAATAGGTGTTTTCAGGAATAAATGTTGGTTGGCACAGAAAAAATTGTTTCACATTTCTGTTTTGTTTCCTGTCGTTTCATAAATTCTTGAAATCAGACATTTAAAATAGTAAACAGATACTCCAATAACAATTAACAAGTATTTTTCCAGGTGGGGAGCTAATAAAGCCTGCAAACCTTGGAGTTTCTGTTCTTTTCTATCTATAGCCCTCCACCACAGCAGTCCCATTCATTTTCCTTGCTTTTCCTTTCATTTTTTCCCTATGATCTCAGCTCCCACTTTCAAAGCCTGCAGATATCCTGTAGATAATCATTTCCCCTCGGTACCCTCCATGCTTTCAGGCTCTCTTCTAACTCTAGCAATTACCAGCTGGTAAAAGGCATCGTGTGCTGTGACTGGTTCCAAAATATACATGTGCTAACTGGTGGTCACTTTGTACAGGCTGATGGTGCAGCGTCAGACCATGCAGAAAAATGTCCTATCACAACTTTTCCAAAATGACGGTTTCTCCCAGATTAGGAGAGTATTAATTTCAGTCCTTTCCTCCTACTTTCTCATTAATTTTCACGAAACTTATCAGTACCTCATATTTTCTTGGAGATATCTAGATCTTGTTCAACATGACTAATTCAAAAATGATTTCAGGTTTTAGTAAAGGAATTGATAAATAGATGGACAGACAGAGCAACTGCATAAGGCTTCAGGAACCCAGAGTGAAAACTAGACTGTCACCAAGCTTGTACTCTCAGGATCTCAGAGGAATTGATATCTATTCATTAATTCTACTTCACGACATCTTCTTATTGGAGAGATAAATATTACTGTTCTTAATTTATAAATGGGTCATCAGAGGTGTGAAGAAATCAGGAGACTTCTCATGATCCTAGACCAAGTCTGTGGTGGGTCCAGGGATGTTTTTCTTAACTGACCTGTACTGTAACTGCAAAGTCGCTCTGTGCTCAACTGGATCTTTAGTAAAAGGTGTGGCTTTGCTATGAAGCAGGATTAAGAGTAAAGGTGCAAACTATGAGAATCTCTTGGAATAGCTATCGTGTCCTGATTTATTGGATTCTTGACCCATCCCCCTTACAGGCAGTAGGTACTGTCACCTAAGACACCATTCCTGAATGGGAAGAGAGGCAGAAAAGGTAAGGGACACAGACATCACTTGTAGGCTCACTAGACTTCTGAAGATTTAAGTTACTACTCCTGATGCCCATTTTGTGAGCCCTTGGATCCTTGCATTTGCCTTGTGTGTTCTCAGGTGCTCATCCTCAGATCCTGCCATATCCCATGGCTCAGTTCCTTTCTTTCCTCAAGGCTCCTCGTGCATACATACTGGCCACGCCCAACTTCTTCCTGTAACTAGCTTTGCCCCTGCACCATCTCCCTTCAAGTTCAGATCTATCCTCTAGACCTTATTCTCTTAGTCCCTTCCTCTCCTTGAAGCTGATGAGAGCTTCCTGCTGCAAAACATCACCAAGGGACATGAAACTTGGATGAAAAGGGAATAAACATCAGGACCCATAATATGAAATTCTGCCTCTCAGTGAAGTCAACAGCAAAAATTTTATTCTTTGACTTTCCTTGCCTGGAGTTGATTAACTTGTTCTGAAAGTCTGGGTCTCAGTTGGGTTTCTCCGGATTTGCTGCATATTTTCTTCACAGCAGCCATCTTAAAATTCTTTAAACTCCTTGAGCATGGCCCTATCCCCCAGTCTCTATATCCTGATTTGGTTTGGTGACCTACTCCTATGAGGTAAAGAGAGTTTAGAGATGTTTACCAAGGAAATCTCTGTCCTTCAAGCTCAGCTTTGTTTTCCCAGACAGAATGGCTCTTAAAACCCTGGGAGTTTTCATGATTAAGGACCCAGTGAACCCCATGAAAGACTCTGTGATTTGCACAGCTATTGGTATTTTAAACGGGAGTGCTTAGGTCTTCCTACACCTCATGATATGAAACATGTCTACATCTATGAGTCTAAATATTTTTAATCAAATTAAGTGGCTGCTATGTTTTCCTTATCAACATGTCCTGAGAAAATATAGCTTTAAGACCATCTCAGATCATTTTAATAAGCCACAAGTATTTTGTCTGTGTTTCTTCTTAATTTCTCAAATATAGCTTTGCCAGTGGAAAAAAAGAAACAGCAAAAAAATTGACATTGTTTTCAAAGAGGGAAGGGAAGGGAAGGGAAGGGAAGGGAAGGGAAGGGAAGGGAAGGGAAGGGAAGGGACGGGAAGGGACGGGAAGGG
>WBMZ01014344.1:137874-238315 GCA_013400975.1 Atrichornis clamosus
GGGAAGGGAAGGGAAGGGAAGGGAAGGGAAGGGAAGGGAAGGGAAGGGACGGGACGGGACGGGACGGGACGGGACGGGACGGGAAGGGAAGGGAAGGGACGGGAAGGGACGGGAAGGGACGGGAAGGGAAAAGGGTTTTTCCATTTCTACTTTTCTATCTATGTTTTTCTGCTGTCGATGAATCATAAATGAAAAAAGTAATTATCTCCTAAATTAACTACAGGAACCTTGATTTGGTTCCTGTCTATCCTAATGGCTTCTGCATGACCTTGGACTTGCTGTTTCCTCACCTTAAAAAGTAGTATCAAAACATGTTCTTGCATTTTTGGCTGAAATAAATCATTAGCTCATCAGACAAGCCTTGCCTGTCACTGTAGCCGTGTATGCACATACGGTCCTGATCTCAACTGATGTCTCTAGGTGCTAATGCAATGCAAAAACTCTGCAATCAAAACTTTGCAGTCAACTGTGCTAAGTCAATCATTTTGTTAAAATAAAAGCTTGGAGAATCCCATGACAAGTAAGTAAATAGATAAACAATGAGTAACACCACTGCAGTTCAAATCATGTGGGTTTGGACAGAAACAAGGGTTTACCAATGGTGTGAATAGTAGCCCTCAGTTCTCCTTTCTGAAAACTCCCCTTGAAATTTCTGTCTTCCTGTATTTTCAACATTTTATCACTGGAGCACAACAATGGACTTAAAATAAAACATATTTTCACCCGATCATTTTGCTGCTTGAGGATTCTAGACATTTATGAGGTGTGATAATCTCAAATTACTTTTCTCAATCAAAGGGTAAATGTTCTTCTCTTCTGTGAACAGGATTTAACTCACAGAGCTGGCTGGGTGAAACCAGAAGCCTACCACATACAATCCACTTTGGGTTTTTCTAGATCATCAGTTCTCCAGTGCCTCAGGGCAGATTTGGGTATTGGGAGTTCTGTGTAAGTTCATTGTACTTCCAGATAATCCACATTATAACACTTTGACAATCGAAACCATGGTGGCCATGGATTTGTATGGGGCAGGCTGCTTAGCTGAACTGCTGGTCTACAATTTTTAATGAAATCTGCTTTTCTGTCTTTTATGTGAAAATATTGGTTTGCTGAAACTTGTGCCAGTAACACAAAAGACATATCAACTTCAGCCTAAACTTTTGTGAGAAAAAGCCTTCCGGCTGCAGCTACGTGATTGTGAAGCAGAAATTCACTCACCCCAAAAAACCTGGCTATTTGATGACCAGTAAGGTCCTCCTGCAGCTGTATAAATAATGAAATATTCATTTGGCCAGAAAAGAGACAAGCTCTTTAGTCCCATAGTTAAAACCTAATTTGGGACGTGAGAAATCTGCACACTGAAGTCCTTGCTCCAATAAACATGCATTTATTCACATAAAAAGCTTTGTCACCTGAAGGTGAGGGAGAGAGACATGCCTCAGGGAGAGCCAGGAGGATCTTGATGTCCAAAGCGGCTCTTCAGAACCAAATGATTACTAATGGTTTAGCGCATAGATGTTCTTTCCCTCTCTCCCTCCCCCACCCCACTTCTTAAGAGAGCTCAGTTTGACTTCTTTTCAATTTTTGTTTTAAACCTGAACAGTTTTGTAGGGACAGGAAAACCATTTTCAAACCCACCCAACTCTACCTGGCATCCATCACCAGAGAAGCAGACACTCAAATACTAATGGTGCCTGTAAAGCAGAAATTGAACTTTACTAAGAAAAATTAAACCAATTAATCATAGGCCAAAACTTCAGAAAAAAAAACAACAGAAGTCTTGCAGTGTGCTGTGAAAGCTGCCAGCTTCTGGGATTTGCAGCAGTCTCAGAGGAGCAGTGTGTTACTCTGCTCCTGCAACAGCTATGTCAAAAACAGAGCTTTAAAAAGGGCCAATGGTGCTATGTTTAGAGAGTCAAACCTATCTCAGATATATGTAGATCAACTCAGACTCAAGATTTTTTGTTTTTTGGAAGCCTTTTGACCACAAATTATCTGAGACCAGAAATTACCTGAGGATGAATTGTTTGACAGTTTGCCAGGTCTTTTCTCTTCCTAATCTTCTATTGAAGGTGGATATATTTGTACACATCTATCTCTTGCTCCTCCTCGTTTCCTCATGATAAGAGATACCACAGAGGTACACACAAATATACAGGGGTATGGCAGGTGTACACATGAGGAAATGTCCTTTCCAGCTACCTTTAAATGAATCTCCCCTCACTTTCAACAGTTTATCCTTTTTCATTGATTGTAACGAGAGCGTCAGTGATTACAGATGTAAATTTTCTCCTTGAAAAAGTTATGGCTTTTTCAGGCTGGTCAGCTGATTGTGTATGGGCTCAGAGAGGGAATGGCCTTTCAGCACTGCCATTTATATAGGTGTTGGCAAGCCAGGTTGGCTTGAGGAAGGTTGAATTCACACTGCTGCTGTGGATGCCTGCCTGTTAACGTGCTGTGAATGGGGGCAATGGGGGCTTTCTGACAAAAAGGACTCCATGCCATAATGCACTTGCCAGGTGACTCGTGTACTGCCTAGCTCAATGACTGTGGGTTTCAACTAAGCTTGGCTGCTGTGCAATGCAGAGCTATTCACCTTTACAATCACTCCCTTTCCTCTCTCAACATCCCCCACCCTCCACTGCTACTTACAGAGCTAGGCAAACTTTATCGCCAAAAAACAGATCAAGTCATTTGGCTCAAATCAGCAGAGCGCAGCAGCAGAGCACAGCATGTTAAAAAAAAAAAAAAGGAAAAAAAAATCTTAATTTTTGGCTTCTTGTCAGGTTTGGGACTATATTTGCCAAGTATTTCATGAAGGATAGTTTGGACATTATTCAGGGATCCTCCTGAAAGCAGCATGTACCAGAAAACCCATTTCACTTAGGCAGTTTTGCAGACTCAGGATGTGCTAGATGAGCCTTTCCTCTCTGAGATAAATACAACAAACAATTTTTCTGAGAGATATTTTATCCTGGCAGAAGCAGGGGTGGATTCAAGTACTTGAGGATTTAAGGGACTTGCATTTTGGTTCAGGCTTCTTTAATCCAGTTTTACCTGTTTGATGGAGTACTCTGTTCTGTCCACACTCAATAATACTTCTCTCTTTTGTAAAGGGCTTGGAGATGAATAAGTGAAAATACAGCATAATATAGAATGCTTGTTTCCAGGGATGGGACATCTACTACCTCTCTGGGCAACCTGTGCCAGTGCTTCACCAACCTCCCAGCAAAGTATTTCTTTCTTATACCTAATCTAAACCTACCTTCCTTTAGAAAAAAGACACTACCTCTTGTCCTATTGCTACAGCCCCTGCTGAAACATTTGTCCTCATCTTTCTCATAAGCTCCCTCTAATTCCTGGAAGAGGCTCTACAGTCTCGCCGGAGCCTTCTCTTCTCCAGGCTGCACAACCCCAGCTCTCTCAATGTGTCTCCGTAGCAGAGGTGCTCCAGCCCTCTGAGCATCTTTGTGGCCTCCTCCGGGCTTGCTCCAGCAGGTCCTTGGCCTTCTTATGTTGGGGGCCCCAGAGCTGGGGGCAATGTTAAAGGCAGGGTCTCACCAGAGCAGAGACACAGTCACCTCCCTCGACCTGCTGTTCACACTGCTTTTGGTGCAGCCCAGGATATGACTGGCTTTCTGGGCTATGAATGCATATTGTTGGCCCATGTCCAGCTTCTCATCCACCAGGATCTCAACATGAGTTTTTCTTTTCATTGTACTATATAGTGGCAAGTTTAGTTCCAAACTTCTTGTTATTCAGGCACAGATAGGCAGAAGCATCTTCAGAGTGTCTCACAAGATTATTTTGAATTCTCCAAACATAGCACTGTTTCTACATGTTTGCAGGCTCACCTTTTTAGGTGTGATCTACAGTAATGAGAAATGCTGTTTATGTCATCCTCATAGCTCTCAGTGAAATATTGAGCTAAGTCAAACCAAAAACTGACCACTGCCAACCTTCATGTGGAACCTCCTTTCAAGAACAGGAAATTCTTTTAGCAGATACACTTCTATTGTAGCTACATCTAAAGCCAAGGTTTGTCTCAGAGGCTTATGGATGCCGAGGAAGAGCTGACACCAGGACTTTATCACGGCCTTGAATTATCAAAGACAACTTTTAACAAAACACTTCATTTCTTAAATATTATATGAGAAACTACATCAGACTCTGATGATTTGAAAACATCTAATTGGTCCAAACAATTTCTTACCATAGCTTCCTTATTTCACTATTAGTTTCTCTCTCTTTTGACCCTGATATTAATTTTATTAGTTATCCAATCATAGTTAATCCTTATAGGGAAAAATAAAGCAAAAAGGCATTTGATACTTCAGCCCCTTTGTCCATTTAGTAACAGTCCTGCATTTACATTTCTTTAAGTGACAGAACTGCTTTAGGCAGCTACCAACCCCCTCCTCCTTTCCCTTTGCCATCTCTCTTTCCCTTGCATTACTGCTCGTTTGTGCCAGTACAACAGTTTGCAGGACCGCATGGTGAACAAATTAACTGATTGAAGTTAAAAATAAACATGTTTTGCTGGGTTATTTCTTCATGCTCTTTCCTTCCTCTTCTTATTATTACTAATGCACTTACCCAATATGTTTTTTTATTGCTGTAAATCCTTTGCATAACATTTTGTCCTTTCTTTGTCTCTATGTGCTTGTAGTTATATTGTTTCCCACTGATTTGACCTACCTTCCATTGCCTTTCTCACTGTTTCTTAAATTTCATAGAATGGAGATGATCATGCATCAGATAAGCTTTTATTAACCTTCCTACACTTTCCACGTGATAATTCGAGCCCCAGAGTTGTCTAAGTCAGCTTTTTGGGACTCTTTCCCCCTAGATATGCTTCCCATGAGATCTCCTCTACCAATTAGCTGAATTAATAATATGGCTTTTTTTAAATTTTTATTTTCTGTTTCTCTCTATCGTCAAAGGAATTAGGGTGTTTATCGTCTCTTCTGTTTCTTTCTACTTTATTTTCTCAACCAATTCATAACTATTTGTCAGAAGAGTATCCACAAAGCCTTTTCTTCGCATCAACCATCCCAATTTTGGAGGATAAAAGGCAGCTCTCAGAGTAACCCAGGAATTCACTATTCTAGCAGTGTTTCTGTTCTCACTGTTGTTTGGTGTCTATGTGTCCCACTGACAACAACCCCTGGGGTCTGAAATATTCCGGTAGCTATTGAAGGTATTTGGCTCTCTTGCCTATTTGATGGTTGTTTAGACCAGCTCATCCCACCACTCTGTTGTCTTCTTTTCTGTTTCAGCAAGTCTGTCTCACACTGAAATCTGTCTCTCAGAGGCAATGATATGTCCTTGATTTATAAACCACATCTTCTCTCTTTTCCACCGTCCTCCCTGGACAAGCCATACCTTTTACATTAATATTCCTGTCACATGAATCTGCCTAGCAAACCTCTGCTAAGCCAATTAAGATATAATTCTAATTATGTGTAAAGATTCCCAGTTCCTCTGGCTTATTCCCCACACACCTTACATTAGTGTATAACCATTTAAAATGTTCAGAAAGTTGACCCTGTGGTTTCCTTTTCATCTCCCCTTTGTCCTCCCCTTTATGTACACACTCTCCTGTTTCTGGCAAATTTGAGTGCATCTGTATCACACACATTTATAACTGGTAAGCAAAGTCTGGGACTACACATTTTGATACTGAGGTAAATTATATTACTCAAATATTGCACTATTAAAATACTAAAATATTCTTAAGGGCTTGAATTTTGTAAAGGAAGATATTTTCTGAAATATCAGCACAGTTACTGGATGTGTTAAGAGTGTTAAAATAAGAATGAGTGAGACAGATAGGTATTAGTCAGTGGGAAAAGTAATCCACAAGTAAAAATCAGACAGACTAGAAATGAGTCATATAGATGCTTTCTCATTGAAAGAAATTTTTACCAAATCTTGTTAGACCTTCCCCTTATCCCCAATGCATGCTATCAGAAGACAAGGTAATACTTTATTTGGGAATGGGTTTGGGGTTTTTTTTTGCCTTGTAGAATATGTTTAGAAATTGACTTGAATAGCAGATTCCAAAGGACTTCAGACTGCTGACAAAGCATACTCTCCCTTTATCTCCTACGTTATATATAAAAGGCTTCCATTGCATTCTTTCATGCAAATCAGTACCTGTACTTATACATGTACCTACTCAGACAGAGATTCACAGCCATCTGATCAGCTTTAGCTTCCTTGAAGTTGCAATGAGGCAAAAGAATTAAGAAAAATTACATATTCAGCTGTAAAAAATGGCCACATTACACTGTGGTGGTAATAACAAATGATAATATTTTACTTAGTATTTCCATAACACTTTCCATCCATCATGGACTTGTATTTTGACAGTAGCTTTCTGTGCATCCATGGTTTTTCTTGCTGGTATTTTCCAATGCAGGAAACCACTATGTCTTTAATCCTAGACACCTTGAGTGTCCTGTGGTCGCCTCAAGCATGTGGTATTTGTCATCATTAAATAAGCTACTATTGGCCTCACAGGTATCCTATAGAAATGCTATTAATATGCATCAGGCTATAAAATCTGGGGTAGAACAAATGGGGTATCAGCCATGCAGGCTTCAGTTCCTCTGAGCTGTTGGTCTCCACTGAATTAGGTATAACATCATCACACCCATTTTACATATGCAAAACACAGAGGAAACCCCCAAAGAATATAGTCCCAGTGATCTTAGTTTTTGAGTATTCAGTTTGTGAAACTTTGTGGTTGATGATCCTTACATTTAATGAGAGACACATGTTAATCTTACACTCTGCAGTCAAAAAGTAAAACAATGAAAACAAGAGTGGCACCAAGTCAATTAGCTATAAGGAACTATGAGTGTAATGGGGTTTTTTTTGTCAGTCAATAGACAGGCAGTTACAATGGGAGACTGAGATCTCATGGATCCATCAACTGCAGGAGCCCTGAGACTGAAATCAGACTGTTCAGTGAAACACCTGAAGTTAAGCAGGGTGGATCCAACTGTACGTGAGTCATGCAGCCATGGCAGCAAAGACAGGACTAGAAGCAGCCTCTCAGCTCCCTGCCCGCTACTGTAATGATCATAATGTGTCTCTGGCAGAGCAAAACCTGAACCAGGAACCCGCACACCGGATATTTGCAACACCTCCAAACCACTGCCAAACACAAACACCTGATTCACTATGCAACACCCCTACCAATGGGCATCCTCCTCAGAGTCCTAACAGCAGACATCATTTAAAAGTGGTTTCAAATACACAGTAGAGAAATAAGCAGCCTCAGGGGTTGGGAACTCTTAAATCATGGCCACCATCATGTGAAAGTGAATGGCTTCCCTCCTCTAGTACAGTGAAGCACTGCAGAGCTAATGGAATAAGGCTGCTCACAGCAGACATGGGCATATCTTTCAGCCCACTCTGTGATAATAGATGTACTAACGTTTTGACTACAGCCTTGTGTTTACTGTGGGCGTTAGCTGAGACATTTCCATGTAAATAAAACATTCATCAAGCTCACAAAAATGTCTGCAGAGCAATTATTGCACAAGAATGGTGAGCACTAGAGAAGCAGGGTCATTCATCCGTTCTGTATACCTGCTTAGGCTTGTTGCAAAGGAAGATGCCACTTTCATGGATGTTGGAATTAGGTCAGGTCTCCTGTGTAGAAGCTGTGTGAGCCGAGGAATAAGGCTTGGCATCAGGAGACCTGGTTTCTATTTGCATAACTTCTGCTGAGTTACTCTATGGCCTTGAGCAACTCACTTTGCAGCTGCATGATGCAGTTTTCCACCCATCTGTAAAATGGGGTTAATGGTACTTATCAGCCTTCACAAAGCACTTTTGTGATATAGAGATGAAAATTATGGTGACTGCTAATTGTTTTCACTCTCTCCATGGAGAGAAGCTTTTTTCCTTCCAGGAGTGTAAGCCCAAGCACATTTTCTTCTACTTGTAGAATTTAAGTTTCCATTTGCATGGATGGCAGCACCCTTTCCTATAATTTTTCATAAGTGTGATGTGCAACATCTGAGATTGAAGGGACTTGGGCAATATACAGCCTCGTAGCAGGTGGGCAGCACAACTGAACTTAGACTACAGAGATGGCAAAACAGGGTAGAGGAAAACCAGTGCTATTCACAGGAACTTAGGGCAACAAGAGATTGAGTTGGTCACCAAGGGGAGAAGACTATGTTTAAGAAGCTGTGATAAAGCCCCCATTTCTGGGTATACAGGTTAGTGAATTAATCATACGAACTTCCTTCCCATCTGCCTTAATGTCCCTCTGGATTACTAACACACATTGCCAGGAAACTTTTCTTTGTGGTTTAGTTTTCATTTTCAGAGTAGTCACACTCCCCAAATAACTACTTTTTCCTACAGAATGATCCCTGACAACGTGCAGCAGTGGGGTAAGTATCTGAAATTTCTTAGTTACTGGAAAAGAAGAGCTTCAGAGACCTTCCCTTATTAGCACATTAATTGCAGCTGTCACAGACAGCAATTATTTGCTCAATTTTCCTCAAATTCATCATTTTCTTAAAAAACAAAACCAAATCCAAAACTGCACTAATGAATATTCAGAGTATCCTGGCACTTCAAATCCTGTTCTCATTTGGCAGCTGGCTGTGGCTTCCTCCTATCTGAACACCTTGCACACCTCTCAGGCATGTATGATTGACAGCTGTCCTGCTTGCATAGCAAAACAAAGTTTAGTCCCTCATACCACAGACAAATGCACTTTGACAGCCTCAGTGCTGAGCAGTGCACCATGCAATCCACCCAGAACAGGTTTCCTCCAGAGCAAACACTAACTTGTCTTAACTCTAGTGGACATTTCAGGTTTCTGTGCAACCATGTGAATGTGCTGATTTTGGCTGGGATGGAGTTAATTTTCTTCAAAATAGCTGGTATGGGGCAGTGTTTGGGATTTGTGCTGGAAACAGCATTGGTAACATAGGGATGTTTTCCCTGTTGCTGATCAGTGCTCTCACAGAGCCAAGGACTTTTCTGCTCCTCATCCCACCACACCAGAGAGGGAATTGGGGGTGCACAAGGAGTTGGGAGGGGACACAGCTGGGACAGCTGACCCCAACTGACCCAAGAGATATCCCACACCATATGGCATCATGCTCAGCATATGGAGCTGGGAGAAGAAGGAAGAGGGGACATCTGGAATGATGGCATTTTTCTTCCCAAATCACTCTTACATATGATGGAGTCCTGCTGTTCTGGAGATGGCTGAAGAACTACCTGCCCATGGGAAATGGGGAATGAGTTCCTTGGCTGGTTTTGCTTGTGTACACAGCTTCTGCTTTTCCTATTAAACTGTCTTTACCTCCACCCTTGTGTTTTCTCACTTCTTCCCTTTCAATTCTCTCCCCCATACCACTGGTGGCGGGGGAGAGAGTGGCTGGGTAGGGCTGAGTTACCAGCTGGGGTTAAACCATGACACTGGACAATGAAAACCACCTACAGCTATTGATCATGCAGCAGTGGAACGGGAAAATATGGAAAGTAATTCCTATGATTCCTTTGGCCATGTCATCTAAAATAAGCTCAGGAAGCCACGTTCCTTTAGTTTTTCCCTCTGTAAGCTATTTGCCCTCGTAGGCTCCATCAAGATTGGAGAGTGCAGTCCAGAAGAATTACAACATCTCCAGGAAACAGGCAATTTCTCCAGATCAGAGGGACCTCAGTTCTGAAAAACCATTCTCAGGAGCCTAAATATGCTTCTTAAAAAACTCCATAAGGCACCCCGATATATGTATGCATGCATGTATGTAGGTAGGTATGTATATACTCATATATATATGTGAATGAACAATATTACAGCCTTCACACTGAGAAATGATGAGTTCAGGAGAGGATGGATTAGGTTATAAATGGTCTTTAGGGAGGGATGAATATACGCCTGTGTTGGGGTGCTGAGGAAGCTATGTACTTTGTCCACTTGCATCAGACAATAAAAAGTGCAGGCAATTTTAACTGAGTAACACTGAGCTGGTACAGTATATTCAAAATCAATTTGTTATGATGGAATATTTAGTATCATTATTTAGATTAGTGCATTTTATCACTATACAGTGCTTTTATGACAATCTAATGTAACCTACATATCACCTAGCAATTTCTGTAACTTCATGACTAATGGCTAAGCTACAGCATATCTTTTCGAGAGACACCACATCTTGATTTAGAGCCTTCAAGTCATGGAAAATATAACACCTCTCTTGTAAATTGTTCCCAAGTCTCATTACTCTTTCTGCTACAATTTGCACCTTATCTTTACTTTGAATCTGTCTGGCTTTGACTTCCAGTCAGAGGATCTTGTTATACCTTTGTCTCAGGGATGAAAGAACCCTATCGTATTGAAAACTGTCTCCCTGTGTAGGTACAGTGTCAGCAAGTCTCCTCTTAACCCTCCTTCCACAAGCTAAATACACTCAGTGTCAAAATTATTCTTTCTTGGGTGGAAAGATTGATGGCACCAAAATCAAGAAACTGCCTGTACCTACTTGCCTGAGCATCCCTATTTAATCAGTGGAGGCTCCTCCAGAAGACAGTTTAACTAACTTCAAATGTAAATATCCCCTGAAGGTGTCTGTCTCTCTCTGGTATCTATTTATCTATTCTAGGGCAAACATGACTCTCACTTGGATGCCTCATTTAAGCAACTGAAGTTTAGTGAGGTTTCCAGTCTTTAAATAATTTTTATCTCTTTCTGATATCCTTTCTCAACAACTTTTTGGAAGAACAGACATGAGAAATGGAGACACATGCCAGTCCCTGCTTCCCTCAGCAAAATAATACATGGTTAGTGATGCTTCCATTGTTCTGTTTGACTTGCCTGGATTTGACCAAGAGCAAAATTAGCCTTGTCTCTTAGCCATCAGCTCCACATTCACAGTTCATATTCAGTACATTGTCTGCAATGACCTTTCATTACCTTTTCAGAGCTTCTGCTTTCCCTGAATGTAGTCCCACATTCCCTAAAGCTCAGAGATACAGAATTTTCAATTTGAGGTTATATTAAAATAGATTTGTAGTGTACTTGGAACTGCCAATCAGGATCAGGACCTCACCATGAAAACAAACAGTGAGAGACTGTCCCTGCCCTGAAGAATTTACAAGATGAGACAGACAGAAGTAGTGTGTGTGGGTGGTTAAATGGAGACACCGAGAAGCGAAGGCCACAGAGAGGTTTGAGGTTTCGCAGATCTTCCCACCCTCTCTAGCTTATCAAAGGGATGCATGAGACTCGTTTTGCTGATGCTCACTGCACTACTCCATCTCAACATCCTTTTTGGTGCAACCCCCCATGACTGCAGATGCAGGGCTGCTACCACTTGACCAGTTTTGTCTGATCCATATCCCACAGGAGGTTAAACATATTTTGTCAGGAGTGTGCACTGGATGGTGAGCTCTGTGCTACAGGAGGTCTCATCAAAGGAGCATCACTGAGTTGAAGCTTCCTGCCAAAGCTTCTTCCAGGCACAGACACTGTTTATGGTTGTAGCCAGGACCAAACTAGGCCTCAGCCATTCCCAGAAACAATGTTTAGCTCTCCAGTGGCTGGACCAAATCAAGGCAAAAATGGCTGGGTTTCTTCTCTGTTACGGTTAATTTATCTCCTAGGAGCTAAGCAAATGTACAACGTGAAGTTCTGCCTGTCTCCTTACCAGCACACCACAGAAGAGATTCTCACATGCTTCAGGGTGACCACCCAAGATTTCTAAACTCTTTCACTCCAACTCTTTGTGACAGGAAGAATTTGAAATATATTTTATAGATATAATTGAGCTTTAAAGGGTTTTGACAACATTTAAGTTATCTCTGTCAGCACAGACTCTCCAGCTGGGTAGTTTGAAGCCTTATAGCCAGAGGTGCAGCCACAGGACAACTGCTGTGAATGGGAGGGTGATATGTGGAGCACTTGTTTTCATGAGTTTTTGAGCCATCCTCTTGTTTTGGGCAGCTGTGCAGGTGGTGGATATATGAGCAAGCTGGAGGTAGGATTTGCATGGTACAGTTTTCCATAGGTCCATTCTGCTTCAGATAAAGTCCATGTAACTTCTTTTGTCCTTAACAGGAAAAGGAGGATTTGACCCTTGTTTTAATCATACTTTTTCTGTCATTGCCTAGTTTTTGTAGGTTTTCAACACAACATGGGATAAACTGACCAAGTATTTCTGAAACAGGTCTGCAGGGTAAAGCCAGACTTTCTGTTCTAATGATTATCCTCAGTTGCTCCAGATTGGAGTCAGGAACTGTGTTGATCTTGACCCCATGACACCATCAAAGCTGTTAAGACAAAATGCAAAATGGGAAAAAGCCAAACCAGAACAAAGTGAACCAGAAAACTGAAAGAGAGATCTGGTGGGCCTGGAATTGGTGATGGCAAGAGCAAAGAGTGACTGACAAAGGTTAAAAGGGTGAATCTGAACTGTATTATATGGCATTATGATTTAAAAAACCAGCCCTGGAAGGGAAAATGGGAGCTAACACCTCTCTCTCACCTTACAGAAGGATATAAATATCAGTTAATTAACTTTTCTCAAGGACAACAGGAGAAATTGCTGAACTCCTCAAGAAAGAACATAGGTAAATTAAATTTTTTGCTTATACTCTATTAGATACAAAAAGGTAAAAATTATATATACATGTATAATATGTTTATTATAATTATATATACACATAAAATTAAAATAATAAAGATAAAAACATCTAATCACTCTCCACCTATGCTACTGCATGAAATAAGGAGTCAAAAAAATAAATTTCCTGCTTGTGTATTTAATGAATACTAAATAAAAGAGACAATAAACATTTCACAGGCAACCTTCATTTTGGATTTTCTATGTTTTTAAGTGTTTGACTTTGAGGAATTAATAGCATTTGGCCAGGCTGGCTTGGGATGTATTCTGGTTTTTGGTAGCAATGTCATCTCTGTAAAGTGCCTCTTTGCCCTGTGCTACTGTTAAGGAGACAAAGACAAAAGAGAGATAAAACCAGATGTGCTGGGTACTAATCTGATTGCTTAACGTGTTTTTTTTGGAAGATGCTCTGATACTGTGATGATTCAAGCTAAATGAGAACTTGCAGATAAGTGGAACTGAGCCCCAGGTTGTCAGTAATGAACTTCAACTAACTCACACTGGGCCTAAGCCCAGTAGCACTGGGCACTCTTACCTACCACAGAAGGCAATGATAAGGCACGAGTATGCTGGTCTCCCTGCGGATCCAAGATATTATACCACTTGCAGGCAAAATTACATTAGCAGCTTACTGTGCTGCAAATTTTAATGGTTTATAAGCAACAAGATATTGCCACATTGTAAATTTGGGATAGATGACACAAATCAGACAGACTTACAGGGGATGTTGCCCTTGCTCTCAGCTGAGTTATACTTTATTAATTTCCTGCTTTCTCTTTGTTTACAGCACCGATTGGTTTTATGAGTGAGTGAAGTGCATTTTGCTCATTTGTTTTGATTTAGCATAGGGAAATAAGAGAAAAAGAAAAGAAGAAAAAAAGAGAATCACTCCTTGCAGCTCTCCTCTTTTCCCAGACCTCATACCCACACTAGAAGAAGAGTTATATTAGGGACAGGGCAAGTGTCACTAGACATAGATTTTGCTAGAATTGTCCTATCATTTTTTCCCTGATGATGTGCCTAAATGACATTTTGGTAAGTATGCCTGTTTCCTGAAAGGGAACACCAACCTTTGCTATTTGCTTTGGATTTTCTCTTGCTGTTGCCATCAGTTTTCCTCCTAAAGCAGGAATCAGAGTCCATGCAGGACTGCAGACCATGTGGCTGATGGCACACACACACATCTCTCCTCACCATACACGCATGCAAAAAATTCCCTGTCAGCAGAGCACTGCACATCCTGCCCTCGCTCCATCCCCCCTCTGCAGTGAATCTACCAGTGCAGCAGTGTAAGAGTGGATATATACACATTACACTTGTGTGTGGATACTTTCCTGATGTCCTGCAGATGATGGAAAGACACAGAACTCCTGACATGAGCATATCCTGCAGTATTCACTAGAGATAAGTTTCACATATAAAGCCTTGGGGGAATTACCTCATCTATTTGGTGAGCAGTCAGTAGGTTGGATTTGTAAGGTTAAACTCTGGGCTACAACACTTGACACTCAGCCTTTAGAATCATGGGACCTTTAAAGGAAATCTAGTTCAATCCCTCTGCAGTCAGCAGGGTAATCTTCAACTATGACATGTTGCCTCATCCAGCCAACTTTGAGCGTTTCCAGGGATCAGACATCTACCACCACTCTAGGTGATCTGTGCCAGTGCTCCACCACTTTCTTTGTAAAAAATATCTTCCCTATATCTAATCTGAATATACCCTCTTTTAGATTAAAACCTTTACCCCTTGTCCTATTGCAACAGGCCCTGCTAAAACCTTTGTACCCACTTTAGGCACTAAAAGTATGTAATAGGGCTCACACAGGACTCCACCTGGCTGCCATGACTTTTTATTTTCTTTAGCATTGTAAAAGAGGGTTTGAATTCTTCCTTTGAGACCTGAGAACTCAGATTCACACCACTTAGACTAAAATGTGTAGCCAGAAGTGAGGACAAAATGTGAGCATGCTTATGAAGAAGACTGTTTCTCAAATACATTTACCTCTACATGAATGGGGTGAAAGTGTGATGAACTGCATGCAGAGCAATCCATTTTCCTGTATCTTATTGCTGAGCTCCATGCTCAGAGACACAGCAATATTATATGCACAACTTACAAGATGCATACACTAATATTACAGCTGCCACTTAGAAGGCCAGTGAAGAAGGAGTAACAAATGCTGCATTGTCAGTTTGCAACAATAAAGAATCATTTTCATTCCTTGTGCACAAGAGCTTCAATTATAACCTAATTCAATTCAGATTAACTATGCTTTGATGGCATTTCCATTACATAAAAAATAAATTTATTAGCCAAGTATAATATGTTTTGTCTATAGTTCCAGTGCTAATAAGGAGACAGTTTAACTGCTTTAATGCTGCATTTTAACCACAGTTATAAGCTATTTCCTCAAAATTTATAATCAGGGTGTGCAAATATTACACTGGAAACTCACAGAAAGGAAAATTATTAGGATTTACTGGTGAGCTGTTAATATAGGCTTATAATCCATTTGGTTTAAATCCCACCCATTAAGAATTTTCATAACGCTTTTGTCAAAGATTCTTTCCAGGTGCTTCATCCCATGCTAATTGCATGGTCTGGTGAAAGGTGGGAATCATGATAGGATCAAATGAACACTGCTTTATCTGAGGATTGTTAATGACTCATTGCAGGTATGTCTAAACCACAGGCACCTAATCTTATTATAGCACCTGAGCTGAGTCTTTATGTTCTGTAAAAGGTCTCGACAGCCTCTGTACCACTAGCCTCTCCAGCAATCCTCAGCCTGTCCCTGAGTTCCCGATGGATATTCTGCTATTTTAAGTGCCATTCTGGGCTCCTAAGGGCAGGGTGCTCACTCTTGCCCTCTTTGCCCAGTGCACAAGTGGATGGAGGCTCATAACTAATTAGCTGTTCTGATTAGTGTAGCACATATTTATGTTTCCACCCAGGGCTGTGAGGCGCGTGTTTGAGCTATTACAAATGAGAACCCAAAGCAATCCTCCCTCCTGCACAAAGGAATCACAAAGTTGGATCAGCATCTGCATCACTTTGCTGGTCTTCAAGCAATCATTTGCCTTTTGGCAGACTGTGCACAGGATGCTGGCATGGAGTTTGGAGGCTGACAGTTCTGCTGTGTGCCAAAATATGAGGGGCTCTATAGAGTTAGAACAAGCTATGAAATGTATACTGTGAGGAAACACGCTCAGCACACCCTCATCCCATTTATTGCAAAAAAACCCTACCCTGACAATCCATCTCAAGGTAAAGGATACATTTTTGTGTGGCCTGTATTTGAAATGGCCATTTCTTGGGCAGCTTGCTTTAGTCAAGAAACAGTTGTCTTGGAAGAAACTAGATCCCACAGCTCTGGAACCAGTCAAAATGGATGCAATAACAGATGGAACATTCTGATCACTCCAGATTGATATCTATGGAAGCTACATTTTAATTACATTCTACAGTGATGGAAAACCAGACCCCTGCTGTACTTACGAATTATTTTCTATTCCAATTTACTTATCATTGATGCCATTAGTTTATGTGAACAGAAATTAACACTTGTTTTCTTTTTTAGAATTTCTTTTCAGAAAAATAACACTTTCATTGGGAAGTCATCATGGAATCAAATTATATCTGGGAGAAAATAAAAAAAACAAAACAGCAAGGCACCAAAAACAGCCCCCCAAAGTTTTGAAGTAATATCTTCCAAAAGGAAAGAGAATACAGAAATGCCAAAGGCAATTTGGTCCATTAGTCAGCCTTCTCCAATTATTTATGATGAGCAATTTATCCAATCTTTTTAATAGTCTTATGGGGCAAATGCATTTTCCACAAACAGATCAACAAGTTAATATTTACTTTCTTTTCCTCAGCTTAAATCTTCTATTTATTCCTTAACAAACATCTGTAGACAATATATTTAAGCCTCTGAATTTGTCATTTTCTTTGCATGTGCAGTTGCTTACATGGGTAAGAGATTTATTACAGCAATCTAATAGATCAAGTAACAACAAGATCTAATGACCAGACTTTAAAGCTGGATTAATTGACTCTGGATATGCTGCATAATTTTTTAATTTTAATTTTTTTGGGGGAACAGTTAGGGCAATTACTCATTGACATAACTTATCTGGAGATAAGGCAGACTTCCTATCACTGCAAATCTTTGATACAAGACTTTCTAGAATACATATTTCAGCTAAACAGGAAGATGGGAGCTACCTGTCAAACCCTGTGGCCTTTTTCTTGTAGAGTGTCAGGTTAGATGAGCACAGTGTTCCCTTCTAGCCTTAAAATTTATGAAGTGTTTATTTCAGGCATGATCTAGTCACCTAGGTCAAATAGTAGGTCAAACATTTATGAAAAACTGGACAAGCAGATACAAGCATCACCATGGGGCAGAAAGTGGTGATCCTCACGCTGTGAAGTGCTTCAGCCAGGTTCTCAAAATGATGACCAGAAAGCTGAGGGCAACCTGCAGTTCTAGAACAGCTGCTCAAGTGACATTTTATAGGGAAAAAACTAACACTGAAATGAAATATCACCCCTTCAGATGGCAGGTTACAACTGCTGAAAATGTGCTTGAGTCATTTGCTCATTTCTAACCTGTAAATTAAATATAAATTTACAATTGATACAGAACAGGAAAAAAAAAATCAAACAAAGCACAACCCCCCAAAAACCCCATTAAGACTATTCCAGAGTGCATAAAAAGAATCACCACCATTTTCTGCACAGGGTGGTTACAGTCTCTTCTTTGTGCCTAGTGTTGGTGACACAACATCTGCAAAGGTGCTCAGTGGAAACACCTCATAATCACAGAGTTGGAGGCGCTTCAGAGGCATCGGCTCAAGCAATTAAAGAAGTAGGAGGACTGATCTATGGACTGATCTGTGAGGAAACAGCCTCTGAATAACCTGGGAAAGTGATGACTAAAGCACTGAGTTGGCTCTTTGTGACTTTTATGGAGGTTTTGCAGTTTTGCAGTGGTTTCAATGGGATTTTGATGAAGGACAAAAATATACTAATCAATGGCCAATGTTCAAAATGTGTGAAAAAGTGGAGGAAACGGAATATTCTACTACTGCACAGAGTAGAAGTAAGGTGGAAATAGAAGTGAGAAAATATAAGTGAACTTTTCTAAAATATCAGAATTTTTAACAGGTAAATTATGAAGAGAAAATGTGTGTAACAATCCAATGGAACATAATGTATTTTTTATAGTTTTAACTAACTTTACTCATGGAAAAAATATTAGGAGTTGATATGACTTAGACTGGAATTTGAGGTTTCCTAGTCCTGGGATATGAGCCTGGATAAGGCTTTGAGAAATTTTCAGTTGATTCTGCGAGTTCAAGACTCCAGTTTGTTGTCTTTATTGATCATGAAAACAATGTAACTGGATCCTACCAGGGACCACACCCTGTTACTGGATTCAGCAAAAAAAAAGAGAAAAAAAAATCTTATCTTTTGATAAGATTCCTGAATATGAATATATATATATACATATATATATAGTTTCAGATCAGATTTTAGAGGCTTGTGTCTTATTGTTCGTTAAGGGAAAGTCTGTCTGTTATGTATGGAGTTGAATTTAATATCAGATGAACAATGAGCTGCATAACATCTAAACTTCTGACCTGTTCAGTGAAAAAGTGCCACAACAGTTCTCATCTATTGTCTTTTATCCATTGTTTATGTACTCCTCTCCAAATATTTAAATTATGAATAATGAGGACTCACAGGAAGGAAATCTAGTTCAATATTTCTTTCCATTGAGATTAATTATCTTTATTTCTCTCTAGTCTGGGTTTTCGAGATTTTTCTGGCATTTGTTTGGTTGTTGTTGTTAGTTTTGGGGGTTTTTTTGACTGGAGGGTCACCATGAAAAAAATCACCAATTCTAAGAAGAGAGTGTTGTTATCAGTTTAATCACCAGTGAGTAACTGAATCCTGCAAGGACCCAAGGGGCTCTTGGTTCAACAACAGTCAATGACTACTGAAGATACACTACCTTTCTCAGCATTGATCCTTATTTATACAACTTAGAAAAATACTGAGAGCAGGAAAAATACTTAGGCCATGTTGATGGCCTAAAGTTTTTATGGCCTTGAGAAGCTGCTGTTCCCTGGATGTCTATCAGTAAAGCCTCAAGTTTTCTTCTGACTCTGAAGATGATGCAAATGATATGCAATGTTGGTGTTGGACACAGAAATATTTTAATAGTTTTAATTATAATATCGAAATATGTTGTGCTCATTTTGTATGCATCCTCCCCCTTTTAGCAGTTGGCCTTCTATTTGTTCTTTGTGGAGATACTGAATAATGCTGGTGATGTATTCAAGCAGCTTTTACCAAAGGCAGATGCTAAGCAGAGTGCATGATGATGAAAAAAATGGTGAGGCACAAAAAAGTAGTAAGTGAGAACAGAAAAACAAATTGCAAAAATCTTCAAACCATATTTTATGGATAAAACAGAGGTAGCGGTCTCCAGACAGATCCCAAAGTAGTCTAGCTGTTTGGTTTGCATGGAAGCAGTCCCCAAGCAAGGAGTAATGATTAAGCAATTAGTGTCTGCTAAGGCAACAGACCCCACGCCAAGTTAGCAGAGCTGCTGGAGACCTCCCTCTGTTTCATGTCAGACAAACAACACAGACTTGAAACAGACCCCACGCCAAGTTAGCAGAGCTGCTGGAGACCTCCCTCTGTTTCATGTCAGACAAACAACACAGACTTGTTACCGTATTTGCACCAGTGACACACCATCCGCTCCCCTTCAAACCTGATGTAGTCTACTCTAGGCGTGATTCTCTAAAACCAGGAAGTCCTTAACCTATCTATACACTACCTACATGTCCTACTGGACCCATTACAGCATATTTTTCCCCAGAAAAAAATCCTGCATGTGCTGGTGAAACCTGCCACACTATAGGTAGGAGAAGACTAAATGATGACCAGCCATAGTGTCTATCCTGGTCTTCTGGAACTTACGGTGCATCAAGCTAAGTACATTCCTCTGTGCCTGAGGGCAGGGACTGCACAGTAAGCAAAGATGGGATTTTCTTCCTGGAAAACACTAGCTGTGCAGAAACTACATGCACTGAGGAGGAAAAAAAAACCCCTGACGTCCCTCTAGACTCAAGCACCAGCATGAATAGCCACTCCACAGAGCTGGAATGTACTAAGCACATGGGTTGTGACAGGCTTTATATTGCCTAAAGTGGGAGTTCCCACAGCAGCCCAACAGCGTCAGAAATGGGCTATGAAGAGACCAAAAGGAAGGAGTGGAGTGTGTTGAACAAAGAGGAAATTGCATAATCAGGGAGAAAATATATTGCCCTTGGCAAGACCTCTGGTAGGAAAATCTATGTTAACAATATCACCTTGTAAATTTGTTGAATGTATATAACTATGTTTCCTCTGGATAATATTTTTACTGTGAAAAAAAGCCTTCCTCACAAGATAAATATATTTCAAAGGAAGTCTGAGTGGAGTTTTAACAGATCACACTTATGTGTTTGTAAAAGGAAAAGAAACACAACATTCAAACAGTGCAAATGAGAAGCTTGTGGGAGGATGCAAGTCTTTTTGTGTTGTTTTTTTGTTTTCTCCAAATTAACAATGAGGAGGCCAGTTTACTTTCCTGATGTAATAGCCAGGGAACATTTCTTTTCATGCAGGTTGGTTGTGGCTTCAAGGAATATTAAACCATTTGCATTAATCAAGCCTATCTACCATGAAACCAAGTTGTAGACTAGATAGCCTAATTACATCATCTTTGGGAGAGGGAATGAAATTTAGCATTTATTTAAACATAGTGAAATGACTTTAAGCAATTACTAAGAAACATTAAAACTCATCTCCCACTCAGTTTCATTATGGGCAGAAATGAACAGACTAGGAGAAAGGGAGGGTCTCGGGTACCCTGACCTATGTAAGTATTTTGTTAAGAGTTATTAATTTAATTAAAAGTGCATTTTAATTCAGAGTAACACAAGGTCCTCCACATAGGAAACAGAGATACAGCCCATACTTAAAAAGCAGGGAGAGGCTATGCTGAAGCAATATCTAAAGTTTCTTTGTGGATAACCAACTGGAAAAAAAAAGAGTAAAAAACATGAATTGCTATAATAAAGAATGCAAATAAAATCTTTGAGTGCTCAAGCATTAAGTTGATAGGACTTGTGAGGTTTTTCTTCCTGGACTGTTTCCAGTAATCACAGTTCCCAAAAAGATATTAATTAAGAAAGCTTTTGGAAGTTATCTTAAAAGGATAATCTAGGGTAGAGAAATATGCTTTTAAAGGGGAATCAGAGTTTCCCAATCTGGTTAGTATAGTGGTATATGACAGAAAGCTGACTTGGTCATAGGCTGTATGCATTGAGAGAAGGAAGAGCTTTCTGACTGTAAGTTGATCTTTAGTCTCAAAGAATCATAGAAAGATTTAAATTGCAAAAGACCTTTAAGACCACTGAGTCCACCATCAGCACGGCACTTCCAAGTGCCATGCTGACCTCTAAGACATGTCCCCAGGTGCCATGTATACATGTCATTTAAATGACCTCAGGGATGGTGACACTACAACTTCCCTGGGCAGACTTGCTACAGCACTTGACAAACCTTGTGGTAACGAAATTTTTCCCTAATATGCAGTCTAAACCTTCCCTGGCACAACTTGAGGACATTTCCTCTTGTCCTATCACCTGTTACTTGCAAGAAGGAGCTAACCCCCACCTCGCTATCCTTTCAGGTAGTTGTAACAGATAGTTATTTAGAACAGACAAAATCAAACCAATTGTACCAGACAGTGTTTGGAAGAGGAAACTAGATAAATTCAGATTTAAGCATTAGTGTGATTAGGTCCTCAAAGAGTATATCTAGATTTCATGGTAGCCCTTCATGAGTTAAACAGTTTAATTCAAGACTGAGCTCCAGCAACCTGTTTGAAAAGCAAAGCTCACGCAGGCAGAGGTTGTAGAATTGACACAGAAGTTACTGAGTGCTGTGCTACAGGATAACACAAAAATGAAGGAGAGGTCTACCAGAGCATGAGGTTCCCTGTGGACAGCTGTAGCACTGAATGATGTAGCAAGGCGATACTGAGTGTGTCCTTCCTGCTGCTGAAGCTTTGGCAGTCCACCCATTCCCCAGCATTAGACTGTGGATTTTCTCCAAGGCTTGATCCCAGAGCTCCAGACACATCCAGCTAAGCCGCCAAGAAAAAAACTCTCCCTGATCTGTGTTCTCCTTCAATGGGTGAGAGACTTCTACACAGGGCAAAAGCCAAGGAACTTTTGCCTCATTCCAACCCCACCTTTGCTGTCTGTGTGCAGTGGCAGTTGCCTGTCTTCATGCCTTGGCTGGAGTTCTCCCATGTCACAAAGGCTTAGGGAAGAGATGCTCAGCCCCCCTACTACCCACGTGGTGGATGACTGCCCTGTGTATCCACATTGTCTTGTTGGAAAGTGAGAGCAGAGGATCATACTGATTCTCATTCACAACTGTTTTGTATCTTTAAAAATTACAATTCCATCCTTTTTCTTTTACTTGGATGTACAGTGGTTTATACTTAATGATTCAGCCCACATTAGAAAAACACATCTATTCAGAAAACTGCCTGATGTGTTGATGCTAACTGCTTTTAATCATCAGCCATTTAACATCGACAAAGATTATTACATTTTGAAAATGTGTTGTTTAACCATAGCAGATAGCACATTTTCGAATAATACAATTTTCATCTTTAGTCTCTAAATAGAGGTGATTAGAAATATGTTAATTATCTGCTACACTCAGCTTGTTTTTGTAGTCTCGAAGAAAGTGCATCTCAAGCTACATTTACAGAATGAATTTTTGAAAGCAAAAAGGTCAGTTTTATATTACCATTATTCTTGAGGACTGAGGTACCCAAACCAAATCCACTTTTAGAATCATATGATTGTTTAGGTTGAAAAGGACTTTTCAGATTTTTGAGTCCAGCTGTTAACCCAGAACTGCCAAGTCCACCACTAAACAATATCCCCAAGTGCCACATCTACATGCCTTTGAAGTCCCTCCAGGAATTATGACTCCATCACTTTCCTGGGAAGCCTATTATCACATCCCTTTAGCTAGTTGGGGTCAGCTACCCCAGCTGAGGCTCCTCCCAGCTGCTTGTGCCCCCCGCTTCCCCCACAGTCTCCCCACAGATAGGGTGATATGAGAAGTTAAAAAGTCCTTGACTTAATGTCAATGTAGCTAAAATTTTCATTGAACAACAGAGCTACTCCCAACAACTTTGGATGTTCACAGTTATGGAGTTTTCAATATTATTAGAAACTTTTCAAGTGTAAACTTTTTTTTTCTCCACTATTTGTTTGCAAGACGAAAAGCAAAATAAATATTTATCTAATGTATGTACATGTGTATATATATGTACATGTGAACACACATACAATTTAATTTTTTACTTTGTATATGTCCTAAAATGATATCTTTCCTACACAATTTTTTTTGGGAAAATGCTCAAACAAAAACTTATACAACTCTCTAAGTGTGAATAAATTATTTTGATATGGTATAATATGTATATTATGCAAAAAGCCCTATCCACTTTAGTTCATCCTCAGTAATTCATTTGATTAGATTTGTATTACCTTGTTTTGATTTGTTTAAACCAAATTTAACAGTGATGGGTATCTTTTAAGAACAGAACAAAAGATTTTGACATTCCAGTGGACACACAGAATCACCCAGGGATTTCCAGGTCCGCTGCAACTTGACTCCTCTCAGTGACTGAAGGTGATACAATTTTTATCTTCGTAACTTTTACCTACATCTGCAGTTCAAAAGAAATGATGACCTATCAGCTTTCTGCTCAGTCACATAAGCTGAATGGGGTTTGGATTCTCTCACAGTTGGCTCTGAATGGGAAAGGTGTTCTGCTTCGGTACCTTCTATATATTCTACAAGTAATTACTGTCTTTATTCTTTTTCATAGAACATGTGTGTACAGACATGCTGTGGCACTGTGAGCAGACAGGTACATATGTACACCATCCCATTCATGTATTTTGTAGGCATCCATCTTCTGCCAGATGCCTGAAAGGACCGTGTGTAATTTAAGGAAATCTTGACAGTCACTGAAGGAGGATGGGGAAGGATCACAGCTGTAAACCACCCTGTGTTCCTCATCAAGAACGTAAAACTTGGTGGAGTCAAGTGGAAAACTTCACTGCCACAAACACCTTGCATAAAGGAAAAAATCTACTAATAGAGGGGAATCTAAGATGAAAGCCTCTGGGTAGAATGGCCATTCTCAGCATTATTGAGTAGCTACAGCTGCTGTGTCAGAGCCTGAGGGCAGAGCCTGACAGGATTCCAAATAGTAAAAATTGGGATGTTTGCTACTACTTGGTTCTCTCCCATTCACCACGTATTCCTTAATTGCATACACTGACACTGCTGCTTCCATAAATTATCACATTTTATGGTTTTATTGCTAGCAAAATAAACTTTGATGACATATTTAAAAGGCATCAAGGCTATGAAAATGAGTTTGTATTTGCAGAATATATTTAAGTTGTATTATTTTCAATATATTATAGCCAAAAGTGGAAAAAAAAGTGTTTAAATAAAAGTGACACAGTGAAGGTTATTCTGGCCACATACACTCACAGACACATGTAAAAAGACCTTGAAAGATGTCCCATCTGCCAGGTCTCTCCATCTGACTGAAGCAGGGAGTTGTGTTGCAGCCAACCCATGATAAATAGAATGAATTCAACAAAAAATGTGGCAGGCAGCTTCTTGTCAGTCTTACTAATTAAAAAAAAGCAAACAGATGGACAAGCAATGACTCTTATTCAACAGGAATTTGGGTGCTTTGAGTGAGAAGGCACTCTCAGAATTTTCCTAGGATGTAAAAAAGGAGTGTCCTTATAGATCGGTTTCCAAATACTAGATTTTAGGGCTTGATGCTGTGTTTCTGATTGTCCTCCTGCAACACCCCCCTCAATGAACACTGGTATTGCTGTTATACAGAGTTCTGCCTTGCCATGAAGGAGCAGGAAACAGAGTGTTTCTTGGAGAAATGCGAAAGAGTTAGAGAAATGAGAGATCACAGGCTTGATTTATTTATGCTGCTGCTCTTAGTATTTTTTAAGCTTCAGTTTATAATATATATAAATATATACTTATATATTGTATTTTAATTTCTTATTATTAATAATGAAACATATTTTATATATATATGTATATATATATATATATAATGTCTATATTAGTATAATATATTCACCTTTTGCACTATTGAATTATTCCCACATCAACAGGGTCTGAGGGAGGACTGCTGAGGGAGGGTGCTTGCCTCTGAGGAGCAGCAGTCCTGAAAGCAGACAAATGAACGAGGAGAGGGAGATGCAATGCTTGAAGCTTGCTCTGAGATGACAGTGAAACAAGGTGCAAGTGACAGCACACTTGACATAACAATAGCTGAAGTGAGATGCCACCTGTGAGGGTTGTATGAACTCATGAACAACGTGCTGCAAACCAGTGCAAAGCAACCAGATCCTGTGGATGATTATAAGGGCAAAGAAAAAAAAGGAGGGATAAGAAAGGGGATAGCCAGTACCAGGCAGAAATGATAATGGTTTTATTTACAGCAACTTGGACAGAGAGAAGGGGGACTAAAAGTGAAGTGACAGGAGATTAACTGGAAAGGTGCTAGTTGAATGTTAAGCACACAGGAAATGAAACATGATTGCTACTTTTTCAACGGAGAAGGAGCCCTGATTCCACCATATTGATATGACAAGTATCTGACACAACCACGGATAGAAAAATTCTACATAAGAAATAATCATAGAATCATAAAATCATAGGATGATTTGGGTTGGAAGGGGTCTCAAAGATCATCTAGTTTCAATATCCCTACCATGGATGAGGACAGTGTAACAATTGACATGGTGAAAAATATTTACAATGCATTTTATTTCAGTTTTCTGTCAATATAAACATATTAAAAAATTATCTCATTTGAACTTTTGGCACCTCTGTTAAAGATGTTATAGTGTAAGACATCATTTCTGCAAAGACTCACAGACATTTTTAAGACTACACATGGTATAATGTTTGTAGGGCTTTATTCAGGACACAGCAGTGAGCATTTATTTAAGCTTTTCCAGGGCAGGAAGAATAGCAATCTCAAGAACTCCAGAACTGATGAGCTGAACTGCTAAAGCCGTGAGATTCAGCCTGGAAGTTATTAAAATTTCCTGTGTTAGCCTCCAAAATTTTGCTGTTTGAACAGCCTCTTTTGACTTTGAGCCTATCAGCCAACATATAACGGTTTCAAGTGAGCAGGGCCAGCTTTCTAGTCTCTTTGGGAGCCTCACTAGAAGAACCATCTGGGACTAAATCACAAAAAGCTGCCAGCTGGTGTAGCCACCTTTCCCCCTCCAACCAAAATGCCCAATGAGAAATAATTATGTACTTCTCTAGCCTACTATCTGCCAGCTCACTATATATCCCTCTTCACCATTTCAGTTTGAGTCTTCATCATTCAGTATGTAATTTAATTTTCCATTCTTCGCTGTCACGTATTTTAAACCTGGTATCAGTAATACTGAGTTAAATCACATACCCTGGAAGGAGTTGTAGGACCAGAACCACAGGATGTACCTTGGGGTCCTGGCTGCCTCCAAGAGGTGCCTCTTTTTCTGTGTCAGTACCATCACATACTCTTTCTGCGTTACTCATCCCTAACCTTCCTGATAGTCCTGGAAGGGGAGAGGGGAAGCTGCACCCTTCTCCTTATAACTGATCCAAATACCTGCAGTATTTGGAATATATTTAAAAAGTCTGAATATTCTAAAATCATTAATTGCTCTCCTGAAAATATCAACAAGATATTAAAAGGCTGTACTGGGGTCATATTTTCAAATCTCCTTTTACACATACATGAAAGCTCAGGTCTTCATGTGAAGACATTATTTTGGAGGTACAAATAAAAAAAAATCAAATAAAGCAAAAGTTTCATTAAAATCATTACAGTGAATCTCTTGCCTGTAAAATATCTAAAGAAGTCTTAATTTAAATAGTTAACTGATTTTTCAGAATCAGTCCACAAACCACAATCGGATCAGTGGACAAGTTCTAACAGATCTGCAAAAGGAAACTGAGAGAAAGCAAGTGAAATGCAAACAGGTGACACCTCTTAGAGGGGAATATCTCCAACATGTGATGTTAATAATTATGAAATAAAAGAAGGTTAAAAATCACTGGAATTTATAATTTTATCTTTTATAATCTGACTGAATATCTTTTGTTCTTTTTGAAAAACCACCAACACAAATCCCAGCAACCACATTTCAGGGAAAATCTAAACCCCAGATGTCTTGGTCCTGCTCCCAGTTATCTGAGTGTCAAAATGATAAAAAAAATTAACGTATTCCAATGCAGTTCAAATCAACATCAGCACTGTCATCTGTGGAGAAGAGAGTATAAGAGAATCAATATCTACAAACCTTTGAGTTTTATCAATGTTTTCATTAGCAACGTCAATTGTGAAATCCTCAGTCTGTTCCCCCTGCAGAAAAACTCCTCCTCACTGGTGTAGTACTTTTTAGGATGAGTATGAACCTCAGGCTTTGACCCATCCTTGGAGTCTCCCCAGATTTATGCACAACCTTACCAGTAGGATTTTCAAGATTGTAACACTTCTGTGATTTAATCTGTGGTTAGCACCATCCCATAGAGTCCTGGGTCAGACTAAAAATCAGTCCTTTTCTCTCAAAGTCCACAAAGAAATCTTTTACCTTTGGGATGTGATGAGTGTATGAGAGTTTAACAATCTCCTGCAGGACTACTGAAGACCTTATAATCTGTTTCCAACTTTAACAGAGAGCTGTCTGTTCATAAAAAGAAAAAAGAAAGAAAGAAAAAGAAAGAAAGAAAATAAGACACAAAAGCCTCTCCCCAAACTTACCAAAATTAAACTGTCTCCTGCACATCAAGTGCTCCCACTTTTCAAGGGGAGTGGTGATGGAAAAAGTGACAGGGAGAACAGATCTGGATGTGACAGTTGTTAGTCATAGTGCTTAATGCTTTACTGGAAAGCACTCAGATCGTGCAGTGATAAAGGCTGGGTAGGAAGCAGAGTAGAACATAATTCTTCCTATTTTCATCATGTTTTGGAGTCTACATCCTCTGCTCTCTCTCGAACATGATGAACTTTCTCATTAGGTACAAATGTAATTTGACAAACCTTCACACATTGATTTAGCTCATTCACTCAGCTGAATACACAGGACTAGGAAAATCATTCTCTGGTGGGCTAAATCGAAGATTTACACTGTACTTTGTATATAGGAAATCCCTAAAAGATTGCAATCCCCACAAGGTGATAAATGTAACTGAATAACAAAACCACCTCTCAATTTCTTTTCTCATTGTTTCTGCTGTCCTTCATATTTTAGATGCTTGGTCTTCTTAATTATTTTATTATTTATTAAACGCAGTCAATGTACTCAGAGCAAGACACAACTATAATGACAAGCCCTAATCCTTAAAGAGCTTGGTAAAAGCAAAGATTACATATTACTCCAGATCTCCTTCTGATTTTTGACAGTTCCTTGTTTTTATGTCCTGAATAATTAGTGGAGTCAAGATGCCTCTTGCAACATTAATTGCATCATTACATGGTGTAGAAAAGACTTTTTCACCAATGCTGCACATTTTACAGGGCTAACCATGCTATCATTGTGAGAAAAAACCCCAATACTCTCAGTCTGATATAACCATATTTGATAAGGTTGAATTTTCAACTCAGTGATTTAAATTTTTTTCACACTGCATATATTTCCTGAAGTTGTAAAGCAATCAATGGCAATGCTTTTCATTTTTTCTCTGAAATTCTTTGAATTTAAACCCTGTGTTCTGTTCCTATCACCCCTCTTTTTATCAATGTTTCTTGTCACTAAATACACAAGTACTTCACAAAAAAACCTCTAAGAGTCATTGGAGATGTTTTATAGTTGGGAACATGAGTGAAAGAGTGTAAACCCAGTAAAGCCCAGGATCAGTACACAACAAGACCTTTCAGAAAAATCAGCCATGGTAGTATCTCAGACAATAATAAATACCATTAAGCTATGCTAAGTTCTGAATGAACCAATGCATCAGCTTATTCTCAACTTATTTTTCCATTGCCTGAAAATGAAGCTAATGATTACATTCAGTGCTATCATGACTAAAAGGAAGAAAATCTTCAGTTATTAACAATCTTTATGTATAAATTCGTGCTGAGTGAAATAAAAAGATATTTGTTTCAGTATCACTAATGGGATACTGAATATCATCATGATTATATTGATACCGTCTAATTTGAGATATAAGAGAAGAGTGGTAACTACTGCTCTAAGTGTTGGGTAGTAATAATAGCCTTTTCTGCATTGGTTTAATTTTATCTTGTTTTATTTTACATTTTATTTTACATTTATTTCATTTTATTTATTCTTATTTATTCAATTTTGTTTATGTTATTTTAATCTGGTTTGGGTTTCTTGTTTTGTTTTGTTCTTTTTAAAATTTCTTTGGGCATTATTGTATTTAAACCACTTCAGATGGAGAGGCTTTTATTTAGCAAATGTAACACTGACACAGTCATACAACAGGGCCATCTCGAGAACAAAACTGAGTAGTAACTGAAGCCCAGTTCTCCTTTTCCATTAACCATCATGAATTTGTGCCTTAAAATAACTCCATGGATTTCAGCCTTCCCTCCAAACCCTGAATGAGCTGAGAACACACAATAGACTATACCCCTGGTCAAACAAAAGCAAGGCAGATTCAATAAAGGCTGAGCAAGAATTAGAGGTACCCGCATTGTAAATCTAACATGACATTTGAAAACATTCCTCTTTCTGCTCATTTCTGCCTCTTTTGCCTTTTAGTTATTCAGCCTGCAAAAATCTTTTTTTTTTCAGGTCAAGGGTTGTGTTTTATTCTCATTGCTGGACACAAGAGGAACCCAATTCAGGGCTTTTTTTCTAGTGTAAAGGAAGTGATAAGCATGACCTTTGTTAAGAGGAGTTTATTTTCAGGAGGGAGTGCTAACATTTCACAGAGCTGCTCCTTTATCTGTACTTTTGATTAAACTATCAGCAACTTTTTCTGCAGATGCAGTATGTGCAAACACGCTATTGAGAAACAACATAAGAGGAAAATTCAGAGGTGGCTCCTAGGAAGGGGTTACTATATTTCAGCACGAGATAAATCTCTACAAAACTAACTAAATTCCTAGCTCTGCATTTCCTGTTAGGCAGCATGGACCCGCAGAACAGGAGCAAGTGCCAGTCCAGGGACACCGAATGCCACTATCTCGCTGCTGCATCACGGCTGACAGACTTCCCAGTGTCACATAACCGCATTGGCTTCTCTGGACCTGCCTTGGGAGCAGATACATTAAGACACATCCTGCAGCCTTATCACCTCGTAGTTAAATGAAGAGGACAAAGACAGGGAACAGAAAATAAGACAATCCAGACAGTTCAGCAGCAAGAAAGGCTGATACAGACATCACCTGCTGCATGTGTGGCTGAAAGCGAGAGCCACTGCAGGAGGTTGAACTGCACAGGGAAACAAGGACAAGCAGTGTTTGGGATTGCTCCAGAAATTCTGATTATAACCTGTACAGCACAATGTGATGGAAAACAAAAAATAGGAGGTAGGCTGCTCTCTTATTATGGGTCAAGAAAAGCTTCAAATGAGGAGCAAGGGGTATAAAAACAAGCAGGAGAGGGACTTTTGACACAAAGGGAATGGCTTTAAACTGAAAGAGCGCCAGTTCAGGTTGGATTTAGGAAGAATTCTTTAGTATGTGGATGGTGAGGCACTGGCACAGGCTGCCCAGAGATGTTGTGGCAGCCCCATACCTGGATATATTCAAGGTCAGGCTGGATGGGTCTTTGAGCAACCTGGTCTAGTGCAAGTTATCCCTGCCCATGGCAATGGGGTTGGAACTAGATGATCCTTGGGGTCCACTCCAACCCAAACCATTCTATGATTCTGTCATATGTGAGCAAATAGCAGATAACTTTATGTATATCAAGGGTTAAAACAAATTATTTTTTGCTTTAGTGACTAAGTTCAGTGGGGGAAGGGAATTCCAAAGCCTTTGTTTTGCTTTTCTTTCCACAGTGAAAAAAAAAAAAAAGAAAGATATAAAGTGAGACTTTGCTCAGGATTAATTATTGAGTGTTCCAGAGCTTTATAATATATTTATATACTTCCTGGAGCTTGGCATGCTCTTTCTCTCCTTCTTTCTCTTTTACTGTGTCATCTCAATCCCAGCACTTTTCACTCGAAGACCTGGTGAGACCCTTTGTGATGTCAGAGGAGAGGCAGGTTCTGGGGGGAATGCTGGAACACTGTACAGCTCTCGCTAGTGTTGCCCCAGCTGAGGGCTTCCTGAGCACCTCCTGCAAACAGCCTTGCTCTCAGGCTTCAGGTACACGGCTGCAGAGGCGCATATTAATGCCCAAGTACAATACTTAAAATTGAAGTTCATCTAGAAGTATGTTTTATTACCATAATTATTACCCACTGCCACAGAATTTTATTTACTTGTGCCCCTTTTCCACGTAGTTTGGGTTTTTCCTTTAATCTTATCCTTCCCTCCCACCGCAGCATTAAGAAGCAAAACCAGATTAAAACGTATTTGAAATTTGAAATAAGGATGGCAGAAGGATTTTGATTAATATCTGCCACAGGAGAATGAATTTTATTAGATGGAAGTACTGCTGCTGAACAACTCAAGTGACCCAGGGGATGGTGGAAAGACTACAGCTGATGGATGAGAAGGGAGGGTGGCTGTGCTTCCAGGGCTGGGGAGTGAGGACACCAGCTCTGATGTTTGCTGCTGTTAATGAGCCCTTTGGAGGTGCACAGCCTCTCCAAAGCCCTAAGCAAACACTAATTAACATTCATTTATGGTCCTCCACTTGCAGGAACAGGGACAGAGATAAAAAAGGTGAAGACTTGGCCCCATTGACCTCAGCAATGGTTAGATCACTTTTGTGAAGTCAGAACTTCATCCCAAAGTGATTTTCTATACACTACACTGAAAACAGCATTCTTGTGGCTTTCCGCTGTTGTCATGCTGGTGATAGCGAGTGTCTTGGTTTACATGGTCACTTTGTCAAGAACAACCAGACATATTTTTGTATAAATGTCTAGACATTTGATTCACTTCTGGAGCTCGGGACAGCAGCAGGGAGAAAGTAATTTTGAATTAAGATGCCATCCAATGTTTCCTTGTTCTGTACTTTGTGCCATGTACAAGAAGTACCATGACTCTCTTTCTTCATTCAAACTGGCATGAAAGCAGTGAAGAAATCTTTCTGTGCCACTGGTGTTCAGAATATTTCTCATTGCTAAATAATTGCCCTTATTAAATTGCATTTTACAAATTGGTAACTTGCAGAATTCACATTGTTTGTATGTTAAACCACAGCTTGTGTGTTGGGTATTGTGTACTTAACACGTGCTTCAGTATAGACACAGGCTGTAAAGTAGGAGGATATGTTACAATCTATTGAACAAATACCATGAATTCAAAATTACATGATAAAGCATTTACACAAGGGATAACAGCTTTATTGAACTACCAAAACAAGCAAAGTTTTCAAGTTATTTAAATTTTGCATTTAAAAGTGGGGAAGCTATTGTAGTCTGTTGTCTAAAGAGTACAGATATGGTTACAGAGGAGGAATATTTGCTCGAACTCAAACTTCCACAATGTATAGATATCTTCATCTGAGTTAACCAACCTGGGCTTCTTTTATGCTTCTCTGACTTCATGTAGAGGAAATATATGTCCAGAAGAAGAATCACTTCATCTTAAAACAAACTTATTTCAAAAGTTAGATGAATCTTATCTTGATTTTCTTGACTTGCTCTGGAGGGATCCAGTTAATCACAGTACATGTAGTTACCTACATTGTAGATATCTAAAGTTAGGGGAGGCAAATCTTATGCCTGCTAATTTATGATACTACCCTAGCAGCATCTTAAGTCAACAGATCCAAAGTCTTTACAAACACCCATCAGAGAAATAATCTAATCCAAGATGGCTAATGGAGAGAGATAGCTACATACAACCAACTCTGTCCAACCTGAGATATCGTCCTATGGAGTTACATTTCTCTCCCTATCTCCTCTGGCTAGATAAGATACTTAAATTTCATGTGGCTACAGTCAGGGAAAAAAAATCCCCCAAGGCTGAATATCTTCCTACGGTTCAATGAACCAACAACCGAATTCAGTTTAATTCTATCTCAGAACGTCTGAGGAGTGTGGAAGAGTTTAGCTTTAGACTTGCTACATCCTGCCTCTCCTACAAAGGATGAAATTCAATGAGTGATAAAAAGTGTGAGTTTAAAACTATGGCTTGCATTACATGAGGTTACATTTTCAAAACACTGATGAACTTGAATGGCTCAACATTCACAGGTCAGACTTGGGCATCCGAAGAGGATTATTTTCAGAACTTCTCTTTGGCCCTGATAAAATATAGTGGCATTTATTAATTATTTTGGTCTGAGCAGTCAAAATTGCTACTTGTTTTGTAAATGCAACCCCTAGTATAAGTAGTGCTTACAGAAAACTGTAACAACACTAAAACATACAACAGCATGGAAAAACACTTCTTTTACATCCGTTACATGTCAATATTTTAAAATAATTCGATTTTCAAACACATGGCCAGATCCTGACTTAATTAAAGGCATACTTCTTTCTTTCTAGGAGTATTTAACTTCTATAAAAATATTCTCAGAAGAGGCAGGAGGGAGGATACTTTCAGTTATTATAAAATCAGTGTAAGAAGTCTGGTATCTCACATAGTATCTCCATGTTAACCTGTGAGGACAAATGGGGTAAAATAGGACCACTCCAAAAACTGCTCCTGAGAGGCCATCACTTTCTGTCATAAGAAATATTATTCTTTATATTAATTTTGCAGACAGTGCTTCAAAATAATCCCTATTGCCCTTACACTTCCTTCTCAGTCTGTCTTCACCTTCTGCCAGATGAATCTTGATGCAAGAAAGTCTCAGTTCTATTAGCCTCAGATACTTCTCACCATTAAAAATAACTTGCAAATCAAGGAAAGGAAGCATCATTTGTCTTGCTAGAGGTAAGCAATGAAAAGCATTCTACAGTGGTCCACACTCCTATTTTAATGTGGCTTATTATCCAGATGAGATCAGATTCAGCCTCCTCAGAATCATGTGACTGAGTTGATCAGTGAGTGTTGATCATGAATCCCTAACTCAGCACTTATAACACACAGATTAATCCTGCCCACTCCAATCCAGCTCAGACCAAATCTGCACCATATTTTTCTTTATATGACATGCTCTTTTAAGGGCAGTATCATGAAAACTTTTTACTCATTTAAGTAATAACAAGCCTGCTGCCTTTCCAATTTAACTCACACAAGTCTGCACATTTTTGTTAGAGTCCAAGACTGTATCCAGGTGCAGTTCACAAGGGTAATCCCTTTTAATATTTCTGATATAAGGGGAACACCTCTCCTAACTCCCTTTCTGATCCAGGTTTCAAGAGTAATGTAATGACAGTACTTCATTCCTGATAATCATTTTCTCAATCACAGGATTCTTCTAAGATGACCTTCATGAGTTTTGCTTTGGTTTTGGATTTACTCAGTCTCCAACACAGCTTGCCACATCACCATATTTAGGTGGGCACTTCTCCAGCTCCATTGTCATTAGGCTTAAAGGAAGTGACTCATTCTCCTTCCAACAATAATTCTGGAGCATATAGCATATGCAAGGACCAACTTTTGTCTCTATTTTTTACCCCATTGAATAAACTCTTGTTTTCCACCAGAATTCCTCTGGTTTTTTGCTTCATTCAGTACTTTAGCTCGGTGACTACTTGGAGAGAAGTGAAAAAATAAACAGCATAAGAAGAAGCATTAAAACCCAATTACCACTAATAATGTAAGTTTTAAAGAAGAATTATCAACTAATTGTGGTACTTTTTGGCTATTAGCTTTTTAAATCTTCTATCTGTCTTAAAAGTCTTATGAGAAAAAAAATCTCAAACAATGCCGCGCATAATTCAGTCCATAAAAAAAAAAATCACAGCTTTTGGCCAGAAGAGGCTTGAATGAGCCAGAAAGAAAATCTGATGGAAGATTTCAACTCCTTCCTCTTGGACATATCACTTCTGGCCTTGGCCAATATTTGGTCACAAAACTGTCTCCAACACTTTAACACCTGAGCTATTTCTTTGGCTGTGGACAAGTGGAAAGCAAGGGCAATGTTCAACTTGAGTCTGGTTCAGCAAGTGGGAAACTTGGGTTACATGACTTTCCCAGCTTGTTGAAAACACAATTCATAGATGTGTCCTGAGTACAGACTAGGCTGTGCTACATCTCCCAGCGGAAGGTACACCACCATGTAGGAAGAAACCACATGGTGTGATTCTTGGGGTTGTCCTGTGCAGGGCCAGGAGTTGGACTCAATGATCCTCATGGGTCCCCTCCAGCTCAGGAATTCTATGATTATATGGCTCTACATGATTCTATGAAATGAAGTGTCAGATGGCCAGAGGTAAAGCATATGATTCAGAGACCTGAACACCTTGTGATGGTGAGTAGTCCTCATTCCAGTTTCTCTTCTGGTTCTGTGAGTCACATGCATTCCTGGCTGTAATATATGTGTATAAAATAGACTTAGTACTGCGGGTGGGACACAGTGTTGAAGCAGTCCGAGAAACCTCGGATTCCATGCAGTTTTCCAAGTCAAGTTTCCTTGTGTCACTCTGTGCAGTGTCAACAGCTTGTCATTTGGCTTGGTTCCTGAAAGGCTTGAAGGAATGTCAGCACTAAAATTCAGTGCAAGATATTGGGTGCCTGAATCTTTTCTGGATGTAATTCCCTAGGCTTCACCCCAGATCATCTAATGTTATAATGTACTGGGAGAGAGATTGAGTGAATTTCCCACTGTCTAACACGGAAGTTGCTGCACAAAGAGATTTAAGCACTGCTGTCTGTCATTTCTATGAAGAGACTACTATCTCTACCTTTTTGGGAAGCTGAAAATTACATGAGAGCTGCCTAGGTGGCATACAAAGAGGGCAAATGTAAAATTCAGAAAAAAAAAGGACAATTTTTGTTTCAAACCAAAAATTTTAATAAAAAATATGTCTACTATACTACCAAATTAAAAGGTTTTTTTTTTTTTGCTTGCATACGTAAATACAGAAGAAAGATTAATAAGGTATTGTAAGTTGTCTTGGGTTGAGCATATGACACCATTTTGTTATCTCATATCGCCACTGTATACTAAACATGAATCCTGTGCCTCTGACTCGATTCCAAGAATTTTCAAGGACAAACACAAATACTCCCATGCTGGGACTCAGGTGGGTTTGGTTTTTTTTTTCTTCTCTCACTCACTCCTAAGCTCTCGGCTCTGCCACAGGCAGCAGGGAAGAGAGAATTGGTTGGTTTTGGGGTTTTTTTTCCTTTTTTTTTATGTTTTGGCCAGTTTTTTCCAGCTCTGTTTCTCAAGGGAGAGAGATGGAAAGGGAATTTTTTTTTTCCCTTCTTAGCTAGCTAAGACAAGTTTTTTTTCCTTGGGATCTCTTTCTTTTTCCCTGAAACTGCTTTTCAACTGAGCTCGGATGCAGGACAGAAGGTCATCCGATCTCCGGCATCACCAGGGGAGGGGCCCTGCCTCAGCCCGTCAGCACGGGACCACGCCAAGGCCTCTGTACTTCACACAGGTTTCTCCATCGCAAGTAGTTTATCATTTAATATTGCTCATTTCTTTCCTATGCTGTAAATAAAACAAGTTTTTTTTTTTTCATTCCACCTCTAAGGAATCGCCTCTGTCCGGACCTGGTGGGGGAGGGGGGGTTAATAGTCTACCTTCCCCCTGGAGGGCATTCTCCTCCTTGTATTGTCTCAAACCAGGACAAGGAATAGATTCATATACTCAGATGTATTCCCCTAATTTGAGGATAATTTGCATCTCAACCTAGATGCACTTGAGATTTCAAGGCCAGGTTAGATGGGGCTTTGAGCAACCCGGTCTAATGGAAGACGTCCCAGCCCATGGTGGGGTAGGGGGAATATTGAAATGGGATGGTCTTTAAATCCCTTCCAATCCAAACCATTCTATGATTCTATGAGATTTTTTTTCCCTGGCCATAGTTTTCATTATTTTATTCAGGACTTCATCCTTCCAAAGAGGAAACAGTGGTGGAACTTAATACATTTCATTGGCTCATGGAACTTCTTATCATTTGTCAGCAATTTTAAACTGTTTGCTAGGGAAGGGTGAACAATATTTCAGTGCTGGGATTCAGTGAACCCGCGTGCCACAGCATTGGCATTAACCATGCTGACACTGAGAGTCAGTTGTTCCTTGTTGCTAATGAAATATTTGTGTAAAGACAAAGAGTTAATCATTATCCAAATAAATAACAAATGTATCTTATAAATTACCCCAATTTCAAAAATATTTTCATCTCCAAAACTATGGCTTTTTTATTCTTCATCTTTCTCTTTGGGCCCTTCTTCTTTTTATTCACTTCTCTCCCTTTGCCCTTTCATATTTTTTTATTATACCAACTCCTAGATTCTCATCGCAGGTTTTACCTTTATCTCATAAAAGATCAATAATTTCGTAGTGAATGATTACATGAGAATGTCTTAAGCTGTAGTACAACATCCCAAAGAAAATAGAGGTGAGAAATAAGCATATTCCAAAACCATGAGTTTAGGTTGTTGATCCAGTAACAGAAACACTAAGTCAGTGCATCCAAACATTTGGAAAGTTTTTTTCCCAACTAAGGAATATACTTCAGACACTTTAAAAAAAAAAAAAAATCAACCTAACCCCTAGATTATTCCAAAAGGTGCCATAAACATAATCAGCCAGAATGGAATCAGCCCTCAGGAAGGATGTTCAACACCTCTGTTTTGCATATCATCTTATCTCTCCTAGATTCAAGCAAACTGCAAAAAGCTCACTGCCAACCTTACAGGGCTCTTATGCATCTGTGTTTATCCAAGCATTTTGTAGAAATTATCTTCTCAACTGCTGGGTACTGTAGGCACACAACTGCTCCTTGTTTTATGACTGGGGAACGGGGACATGGCGAAACCAACTGGTTTCGCTGAAGTCACTCAGGGGAACAGTGTCAGAGCCAAGTGTAAACCTGATGGTCCCAAATCTGTCTCATGAATCAATTGATCATCTTTATCTGTCATCCTACAAGGACACTCTTTTCATGTTGAATTATGTTCTGGTGCTTTTGAAACATTACTTTTTTTTTACTAAGTTCTTATATATTCCATTTATACCATCTGCAGAAATTCTCAAAGCTGTAGTTTAATTTGGCTCTTGTTGTATTGTACTGAAATAGAGAAGATTTAGTGAAACTCATATTCCATTCCATTCACAGGGAAGAATAAATCCTACTTTACAGTACAACAATTAATATTGATTATATTACTTGAAAATGTAAGAGACTGCACATATTTTCCATGAACTTGTGTTCTAGCAAGGACCTCTATTTATTATAGCTGCTGAATATCATCAAAGAAGTGAATCTTTAAAGTAAATAGTTCAAAATATGGAATTAAATATCAAGACTCAGTCTTCCTAGAGGAATAGCACTTCTATGTATACTGGAAAGATTGGAAAGAAAATCTTTGGCAAAAATATTTCACAGTTAAAGGGACAGTTTGGAATATAGAAGATTTAATCCTTTCCTGCTTGTGTGAGTCTGGGCAAATTACGGTGTCTCTGCTTCTCAGTTAGCCAAGTGCAAGTAACACCTCAGAGTTCATCTTTACTTCAGAAGGAGGCGGTGATTTATTAAAAAAACTTGTGCTAAAGGTATAGTCATGTAGCAAACCCTTTCTCACACTGGGTAGTTTGTCTCTGGTGGAACATGAGAAAAGGCTGAAAGTTTGTGAAGATGGCAGACAGTGCACAAGCAGGAGTGGATGTTCTATGGGTGTCAGAAGCTGATGAGTTGAGTCAGTCTCAGATTGTTTTCCATCTCAGCATCTATGTTGAAAGGCACCAGCTCAGTTCATTTGGTTCTGTCACATATCTCTGTACCACTTTTTCCCTTCCTCAAATTTTTGTGCTACTTTTTCTGCCTCTCCTATCACTTCATGTTCTTGACCCTCTCATCCTGCGTTGTGAACTGCACATTTCAAAAAAACAGAATCAGCAATGGGGCTGGAGTCATAGGATTATGGAATCAGAGAATATCCTCCGTTGGAAGGGAACCACAAGGATCATTGAGTCCAGCTTCTTGCTCAGCACAGGACAGTCCCCAGAATCACACAATGTACCTGAGAGCATTGTCCAAATGGTTCTTAAACCCTGTTGGGCTTGGTGCTGTGACCACTTCCCAGGGGATCCAGGTCATGATCCCTTGCAAGAAGTTTTGAGTTTCTCAGAAGCCAGTGAAGTTGTACCAAGACAATACCAGCAGGGATTTTGTGGCATAGGTGCACATACAAAGATTTTTTCCTTTTTTTTCCCTTTTTTACTAGTTATCCAATTTAACTGCATTTTGGTTAAGTCAATAATCTACATCAATTCATAACAGTATAATGACTGTATTTCAGAGTGCCAGTGGTGTTTGAGGTCCTGTGATTTAATTTGTGCTTTCATACCATATATTTACAAAATATGGACCAGCAAACCATTCCAACTGTGCTCTAAGGCACTGTGTGGATCAAAGCATTTTGGAATTGATGTAACCCAGGAGAGGACTCTAAACCCTTTTGCTTTTGCCAGAGCCAGGGTGATAGAGGTGACCCTACCAAACAAAGCATTTCAGATACTGTCCAGCAGGGATCAGCAGTGAATAGACACCTGAAGATCAACAGAATCACCTTTCTACTGATAGTGGCAGGACAGCATTTGCCAAGGGTTGTGCACCAAATCCAGACTGATGAAATGCCAGCACAATGACTTAGCTATGAAACCATTCCACTTCTTTACAAATAGAGTAGCATACTGTTAGGAGACGGGTTTAAGAGAAGAGGGGAGGGCATTCCTCCCAACAACTCAAATTCGTATATCAGAGCCAAAAGAAGCAGCAGGTTTCTGGCTACACTGCACTTAGATCAAAGGCTCTGTTCTAGTTTGTATGATTTATGAAAGATGAACAGCATTCCAGAGATAAACAAATTTATTTCCTGAGAGTGTTGCAGTTATCTGTGTGGGCAGACTGACCCCTAATCTCTGACTTGGTGCTGGACTGTGCCACCCTCATGTTTTTTCTCTGCTCCCCCTCCAGCGCCACTGCCACAATGGCAACTGTAAAATGACATTGAGTAGATGGGTTCAGCACAGAAAGATAAAACAATGTGAAAGGATGGAGACTGGGAGCTTATCAGCCAAACAGGACACCGGTTATAAAAAGTAATCAATGTAAAGCTCTTATCAAAATGTTTCCTGGGAACAGTTTTGTTTGGTTTTGTTGGGGTTTTTTTTGTTTTTTTTTTAATTTAAATAAAAATCTGTCATTGCTCAGGAAAAGTTACAGGATTATTTTAAAGTAATTGCATCTGATATACTCTGAATATGAGGGTGTATGTGTTCCCTGATGAATACACGTGGTTTATAATTTGAGGTGTTTTAAACCAAGGGAATTAAGTGATGCACAAAAGCAGTATATCTACCAGAAGAACGCAGACATGACTTTGTCCGTCTTATTTAAAGGGTGAATGGGAAAACACTGAAAAGGAGTGCACACACTGCAATGTGTTAAGAATATAAACAATTAACAAAATATTTAGACAAATTACATATAATTATGTGCTAAAACAAAATAGCTGCTATTAAGATCCCTCCTACCAGCATTCTATGGAACTTCATTTGCAGAAGTGCTTTGAGAAGGTTTTGAAGTTTTACAGAGAGTCTCATAATCTGACTACAGCAAACAACTTTTAAATGGAATATTTTTGGATTTCTGTTGTTAGGTTCAAATTTTTTGATTAATCATTAATCGCTTACATGCCTACTCTAGTATGCATCCATTCTCTTCACTACTTAGAACCTACATTACCTATCTTGAGAATATCATCCCACACATTTAAACAGTCTCCTGCTCATCAGAAAGAAAAAAAAAAAAAGTGATCTTATTTCATGTATTTTTTCTAACTGTCCTTTTTTTTTATTATTGCAATGAAACAACTATTGGGCATGTGAGAGCTGGTTTTACGATAAAGGGAAAGTACTTCTTAATCAACTAGATAATATGAGAGCACTAAAAGAGTGATAATAAGAAAACAGAGTAGAAGAAATCACATGGAAAATGTTGCAATAAAGCCAGAGAGATAATTTCAACAATGAGACCTTGATTCCATCCTCATTTCATCATGGCATTTGGCATAGCTTTCTTGGGGATGGGTTGAAGGCATATTAGGCTTTATGCAACGTTTGTATTCCAGCAATTCATTCTTTTGCCAGAATAAATCATAGCAGCCTTAGGGTTTTTACTTAAATTCCCATGCCCAGATTCCAGACTATGTTGTGGTTTAGGTGCTGTGCTGGCCAAAAGACCCCTGTGCATTGGAATACCACCAATACAGCAAAATATGCTATGGTTTTAGTTGCACTTAAATGAACTCCTTTGGTCCGAGAGATCTCCTAGCTGGATGCCACAAAATGATCTTGTTAGGGAAGGACATAACTACAGTTGCCCCATCAGCTCTTCCAGAAGAGAGAAAGTTAATTTTTCCTAGTCACAAAAAGAATTTGCACAAAACATGCCACAGCTCTGCCTGGTGCTCCTACCTTGGCTTTCACATGTATACAACAAGAGGTTCAGTCAGGCTTCAATTCTGCAGGAGGTGTGTCCTTAATATTCAATTTCTTATGAATATTTAAATATAATAAATGTCAAATTAAATGTTTAATGATCTCGTTTTGACTAAAAAGAGGAGGATCAGGAAGAAGCCAAGCTATCTAAACTGGCCAGTCATGAGCTCAGAGGAACACTTCCCACAGCTTCTCTTGCTCTGGAGCAGATACCCTGTGGTAGCAAAGGTGTCTGCATTAGAAGAGACAGGCACACAGATGTAAGGTGTGCCTACACTTAGAAGCAATAAAAATGTCTGTGCTTCGCACTATCCAGACAGACCTAGCCTAGATGGACCCCGAAATAATGATGCAACTCAGCACTACATCTTCAGTAGTTCCTTTTCTTACTTATTTTTTCATAGTAGCTATGGGATTTTGTTATGACTTCTTGACAGACTGAGGTCTATGGAGTAGATTTTCAGTAATTTTAAGTAAATTCACCTGCTTGAACTACCCATTTCTGTGACGCTTTATCATGACCAGCTTGGAACTGTTTGGGTGTAGCCCGCAGAGGATAGCTGTGGAGAAGAAACCTCCCACCTCCACTGCAAGGTGGAATTTTCTGCACAGAGAGAGACATTTAGAAGACAATTTTTTACTGCCATCTAGTAACTGCCTTATTATAGCCTATTTTTTTTAACAAAGTGAGAGTTCAGGCCCCATTACTGCAAACTGTGGAAACAACATCCGTAATCTCAACTATTAAGGAACAGGGAAAAAGAAGTTAATTATGTGCAATTACAGTTATCTTCACCTTGGTGTGCTTTAATGAACTACAAGAGTTTAATTCTGTACACATGACTTTTACAGAGGTGAATAGACTTGAGGAAAACTTGTGAATGACCTTTGAGGCTGTAGAGTGAGAGTTGGTGCAGGGGGGAGCAAAGGTGGCAGCTGAAATCATGGTGAGGGAATGTATTGTTTCTCAGCCTCTTCACTTTTGGTTTATTCTCTGTTCAGCTCTGTATGGGCTTGAATTATTATTGTATTCACTTGAAAACTAGCCAAGCTTTTTCAATCATGCCAGGGAAATATTCTTTTAATTTTTTTGTTGTTTCTTACTGCCTTGGATTTTTTTATGTTTGAATGAAGCCAAGAAAATATGAACAAGCATTCAACTCAAAGCCACTTGCCTATTCACACACCCCAGTGCGGCATTTGCTTCTGGGCTAATCAAGTTAGTCTTGCTTTGCCAGTCAAAGCTGAAGGCAAACAAAAGTCTCACTTCCATAAATTGAATCCCGTTTATGCTAGCCAACAAGAATACAGATACTTAATTTGTTATCATATTATTCCCACATTGCTACTACCTAAAGGTTCAAATGTGGGTTGGGAATCCAGAGTTTTAGGCATTTCCCAAACACACAATTAAAGGGTAGTTTCAAACTTCATGACCTTCTTTTACAAGTGAAATCTCTGGAGGACAGCAGTGCTGAACTATCTGGACTTCCCACTGTTGAGGATTTGCTGGCGGGACTTCTTTTTTTTTTTGCTTGTTTTTCTTTATACAAAGTACGTGCAAGTTTTTCTTTCTGCCTGTAGGAAACCTTTCATTGACCCATTTCCTGAACTAAGCAAGCAGTCATCAGCTTATAATTGGGTGAATTAGCCAGAGGAGGAAAAGCAAACTTTAAAATAATTGCTCTTTTTCCTCCTTTATATCAACATTTTTTTCTGCAACAAGTCACCTGGCTCCAAATATTTGTTTTCTAGTCACCCAAATAAAAAACTCACAAGACAACAGACCCTGAAAGGTCTTAAAGTGAAATTCTGCTCAAATCACATCATCAGTTTTCAAAAGCTATTCAAAAGGAGAAGATCAGCAGAGCATACCCCCATACTGTGCATCCTTTGGTTGGGGAAGTGAGCCCTCCTGCAGCTCATTGCTAAGGAAGAGGGGATTTTACTCTTTAATTCTCATGAAGTACACAGAGAAAGGGAGGGAGGGAGTGCAGGGTAACTAGTGCTGATCAGAGGAACTACTAATGGAACAGCAGAGTTTGACGATGTCTGATCTCTTCTCTGCCATGAGTGCAGACAGAGTCTCAGATGAATTATGAAACACAGAGCCCTGTCATGCCCCCCATGAAAGTTCAAGGAAGAGCACAGTTGTGTACTCCTCACAGGGTACTCTGACGATTTGCTATTCGTTCCCCACCTACTTTACAGGAAGAGCTACTTTATATATTTTCCACAGAAAATACATGCCCATTTTTCCGTTTTTTCTCTGACTTGCTCCGGGCAAGGATGGTTACAAAATTCCTTGACTTTTTATATCAGTGTAGGTAGGCCATGAGAAATCATTATACTGTGAGCTGTGCTCTGATTTGAGCATTTTAGGTTCCAAGAAGGTTTATCTCCACCCTGCTGTCTGCACTCCTACAGCCCTGGGAGTCATCTCACCTCACTTTCACTCAACTCCAGGGCCGACATCTGTGTGCAAGCTTGTTTTCACCTTCTCCTCTTTACAGGCGCAGGAAAGAAATAAGTCCTCCTAGGGAATGATTAATTTGACTGATTTTGAATAGCTGCCGTATTGTGAGATAATTAGGCCTTAGAAAAGCCTAATTATTTCTCTTGACTATAAAGGGAACCTTGAAGATTCCTAGATGCACAGAAACTGACTCTGGCTCTGGCATTCCCTGAGCTGCAGATCATTGGTATCTGGAGGAAAGACAGCTCCATGCTTGCCTTGTCCTTTTACTTTTCCCTCAGCACCCTGGTCCTTTTGCTTTTCCCTCAGCACCCATTTACTGCTGGTTATGTGTCAAATGATTTTTCAGTGAAATTCAAATTTTACCAAACTGTGAAACCCTTCTGGAGTACCCTCAGCCTTGGCTCTATCCATGACATCTGCTGCAAGTCAGGAACTACAAAAAAAGTCTTCAAACATACCCAAAGTCCAAGTAAAGGTAGGAAGCAATAACCCTTCCAGAGCTTCAAGTCTGCTTGTGGAACAGAGCCTTGATGTGCAGTAGAGCAGACAGTGTGATAACTCTTTGTATGTGGGAAACAGGGTCTAAGAGAGTGCACAGACCTGTCTTCATGGAGTCTGTCTTCAGAGGTGCATGGACATTGGGGCCTCCTACCTGCCTGGATTTTTTCCATGACTCAACTGAAATAAACAATTTATCCCTCAGATTTTTTCTTCCCTGTCCATCAAGACTAGGTCTCTGGGAACCAAATGGCAAGGTTTTAACAGACTTTGTGTTGTGGATTGACCTTGGTTTACTGCCATGATCCCACCAAAATATCCTCTCACTCCCTCTCAGTGAGACAAGGGAGAAAATACAATGAAAAGACAATCTCATGGGTCAAGACACAGACGGGGAGATCACTCACCATGTACCTTCACAGGCCAAACAGACTTGTCTTGGGGAACCTAATTTAATTTCTTGATAATTAATAACAAAGTAGGATGGTGATAAATAAAACAAATCTAAACCCACCATCTACCCACTCTTCCCTTCCTCCCGGGCTCAACTTCCCTCATGACCTTTCTGCCGCTTCCTCCCTGATCAGTGCAGGGGGATGGATGAGTGTTGCAATCAGCCCATGACATTTCATTTCTGCACCTCCTCCTTTCTCATGCTGTTTCCCTACTCCTGTGTCCCTCCCTCAGGACACAGTTATGCATGAACCTCTTTAATGTGGGTTCTCTTTATGGGCTTCAAGGTCTGCTTCAGAGTGCTTTTTTTCTGCAGGTTGCAGTCCTTCAGGAACAGAGAGCTCAAGTGCAGGTTGGTCCCTTGTGGGTCAAAGATCCTGTCAGAAAACCTGATCCTGCTGGGCTCCTCTCTGTAAGACACGGTTCCTGCCAGAAGTCTGTTTCTCCATAGGCTCTCAATGGGCTGCATGTGGATCTTTGCTCTGGCGCCTGGAGCACCTCCTCCCACTCCCTCATTGACCTCGGTGTCTGCAGTGTTGTTTCTCTCACCCTTTATCTGATCCCACTCTCTTTTCTTCTGTATCTTATCACAGAGGCACCACCNCACAGCTACAGGATAGCATTTTTAACCTTTTCTTCCGTATCTTATCACAGAGGCACCACCAACACTGCTCATTGCTCAGCTCTGAAGAGCAGCAAGTTCATCTTGGAGCCAGTTGAAACAGAAGCTTCAGGTGTATTCCCACAGAATCCATCCCAGCAGTCCCCCTGCTATCAAAACATTTTCATTTAAACAAAATACACTTCACAAAGGCCAGGATTTCCCTCCATGTCTTTTCCTAGATTTGTCATTCAGTCAGTACATTTCCCTATCTATCTATCTATCTATCGAGCTATCTAGCCATCCATCCAGCCACCCATCCAGCCATCCATCCATCCATCCATCCTCTTTTCTGCAGTCGTGACTCTCCTCTTGGGCATATTTTTCCTTATTCCTCCATTGTAACCTCAATTTAAGTCTGTAGTAATTAGCCACAGGTGCAAAGAGTGCAGTTTCACACTTCTTGCAAAGAGGAAAGTGATAAATTAATTTTCCATGTCTCTCTGCAACATGCCTTTTAGGCTCCTTATCAGGGCAATACTTCATCAGTTCTGGTCCCTTTGCTACTGCTAGTTATTTCAGGAATGCTCTGAAATTAATGAGACTAATGGCTTTTGTTTCCTTGTTGTTTGGGGTTTTTTTCTGTGGGTTTTTTTTTTTTAAAGGTATAATTTGTTTAGAGGTGTTTTATAGCCCTCATAACTCTCATTACACAACTCCCATTATATACTCTGACTGCCCACGGCCTTCTTCTGAAAAAGAATAATCTGGGAAGCAGATATATGCCATCAACCTCCCCTCTGAGGAAGCTAAGTGGAAAATCTAAATTATGGTGTTTCAGAAACACTTTCATACAGAAATTTTGAAACGTGAATTAACAGATAAGGTTAACAGGCATCTCAGGATCTCTACAAGAAAATCACAAGTGTAAGGCAGTGTTTTTAACCCTAATGATGTTGTTCTTGGATGAATCATGAAATATCCTTGCAATTTTAATTGTGCTGTTGAATTGGGCCTTTCATGCCTTCATCTCATATATATACGTATATGTGAAAATTAATGGAACCAAAATGTGAATGACACTAACCAACATAATTCCAAGAAGACAAAACACATGGTATTACTGCTGACTTCACTTCTTTTTTTCCTTATCTCCTATTGTGTTGGAACTAGTACAATTTAAGTATTTGGTGAGTTTTCAGCAGACAAGATTTTATGGATTATAGAGAGCATGGACTACATTCTACGGTAGATTAGCGGTGCTAAGGCAGTAGTGTGAAGAAGTCAGGATTTTTCTTGTCTGTAAACCTATCTCTAGGATTAGTGTTGGGTTTTATTTTGAAAGGCTATTATCTTGAAACCTTTTTCTAGTATTACAGTTGTCTCTGTCATAGAATCTCCAAAGAAAACTTACCTAGAAGTCACTAAAACAGTTTTTCCAGCAGAAAGAAGGAGCTGTAAGAAGGAAAGTATTCAGAGCTTGCATTCAGATCTTTGCTCCCAACCAAGGGGTATATGGGATGCACTGAAGTCTGTCTGAGGTTCAGACTCCACAAAAACTTTTATGGATATGAATGCTGACTGATGTGGTCACGGAGCTTCTCTCACTGGTAGGAAAGCTCCTGTGAAAGCCACCTTCATTCTCTAAGGAAATGAGGAAATAGGAAACTGTACCAGTGCTGGCTCAGTTATTGGTACAGCCGACCATTCTTAATTTTTGCTTCTTCTTAAACATAAAAACAAGGAAGAACCTGTTCTAGGTCACTTAGACTAAAGCAGCCATGACCACTCCTGCATACAATTATGCACGTGCACATGCATATATATCTGCTAGGTTCTCCAGAAAAGTGTTCTAATTCTTTATATCAGATCCCTAGTCTGTCTCTCTTATCCTGTATTTTCTTTTTTCTTTGTATGAGACAGTGTCTATCATATTGCAGGAAATAGCACTCTACAATAGAGACTCATTACACTAATAAAAACACAATAATACAAAACAAAGAACTCTTCCACTTCAATACACAATGAAATATCTCCTAGTATACACACACAGACACACAAATAAACTGTTAGTACCTCATAAAAATAAAATTCAGTTAAGGATGGGCTCCTATGTAGTCATGTAGTAGGAACTAGGCAGCTACAGACTCATTTTACTTAGCTTTGAGGTACATTTCCTGTTGGAAAAGATGAGCAAGCCACATCCCAAAGTCAGTGCCTGCATCTTTAGCAAGATATTCCATGAGAAGGTCTTTCTGCTCACAAGCAGGGGACCCTACTGGATATGTTCATTGGCTGACGTGTCAGTAAATTAATCTGGCTAAGCACTTCCGCTCCAAATTGCTCAGCTGATGTTTTATCATAGAATCCTAGAATGGTTTGGGTTGGAAGAGATATTAAAGATCACCTAGTTCCAAACCCCCTGCCATGGGCAGGCACACCTTCACTAGACCAGGTTGCTCCAAGCCCCATCCAAGCTGGCCTTGGACATTTCCAGGAAAGCGGCAGTGTTGTGGTGCATCCCTGCCCCTCCTCCTCCAGGCCACATTATGATACTTTAAATGACCTTAAAACACTCATTCACAGCAGACAGTCACAGCTTCTCTGGGCAACCTGTGCCAGTGCCTCACCACCCTCATAGGAAAGAATTTCTTCCTAATACCCTATCTAAACCTACTCTCAGTTTAAAGTAATTCCCCTTTATCCTATCAAACTACCATTTTACTCAAGGTTCTTGTGATAATCTTCCCAGGTGCAAGGTATAATTGCTATTTTTAGAGTAGGATTATTGTGCAGACGGATTGGTATTTTAACAATTGAACAATTTAGATCTGCTCTGAGTAGATGAGATACCAACTCTCCCACAAAACAGGCTTACTGGAGTGGCTAACAACAGATCTGCACCAAGGAAAATGTGAAGGAACCTTATACTAGTCTAGACGTATAAATGCGTATAAACACACTAGTAGTGCAGCAAAAGAAGTTTTTTGCTAGTATGTTGGTGTGGATTTTATATAAAGGATAACAGAAAATAAAGAAAAACAGAGAAAACCCAAGCACAACGTCAAGAAATCCTGACAAGGACAGTTTTGTGAAGACCGTGAAATATTCAGAGGAATGCAAAAATACTATGAGAGATTGAAAGATATTTTTATTTTGTCTTCACCAATTTGAGCTGGCTGCTAATCTGGGATGCAGCCAGATTTTTATTTTCCTTCTCTTGTGCCTTGTAAACACTTGCTTATTTAGTTAAAATGCAAAGATTGTTAAAAACACTTTAGCAGATGCTTCCCTGGGTTCAAAACGTAATTGCCTTTGGAACTCACATTTGGTCTTTTTCTTCTGCTTATGGTAGTTTAGACAACCTATGTGATAGCAATTAAATGCTCAAAACCTCACTTCTAAATGGTATGCTCTAGGTCAAGTGTATCCTAAGAGATCATGCCCAGGAAGCCAAAAGTTTAAATAGAATTACTGCAATCTAAAATAATATAGAGAGAACCTTAGTGAGACCAGAGTGTAAATGACAGACTGAAATAATGTACAAAATTCATTCTTGTTTTATTTGTGCTTTTGCAACCACAAAAACAAATTAAAGGAGATGTCTGCACAGACCTTTGGGTATGCAGGTCTAATCTAGAAACTATTGTAAATTTTCTAACAAATTTAAGGAACTTTGACTAATATGGGTGTTTCTGTGCTGCTCCTCTCTCAGCCTGTTCCACTACACTGATCCCAGAAGAGAAAGCTTTGCTCTGGAGAATATTCATGCCAAAGGGTGACTACTTGTAATTCAAATGGAACGCCTTCATACTTCATCAAGTTAAAAGAAGGGAGTCACAGAAATGTCACTTGTCAAGGATTATCTTTCTTTTTACATGATATCTTTATGCTGAATTTTTAAGGGTCAGGGGGAGGACTGCCAGTTCAGTTGCTGAATTATTGAGATCTGATGTCTCTATCAGGGTGCTTTCATAGCAGCTGTGTACCAAGAAGAAAAACCACTTTTCAAGTGAAGCAGGCCGAGACAACATCTCCTCTGAACTTCAGAGCTCTAATCTGTGTCACTGTCAGTTTTACAGGGGAAGTGAATTTTGAGGTGGAAAGTGCATACTTAACCAATCTGAAACACCTTGTGCAATAGCAAGGTACCTGAAATATTATACCTGAGAAACTTTCCATGACCTGTGGATACCCCAGGAACTAACCTCCAAGGTAACAAATTGGTGTATTTCCCTTCTCCAAATAAGAAGAGTGTATGACAGAGAAATTCAGCGTTCAGCTAAAAACCATACAAGCCTGATTAGGAAGGGAACAGATTCTGTATTTCCTATGTTACTAGACCAATAATTCCCTCAAACTCTGAATGTGAAAATCACTTTTTCTAATGGAATAACTGATTCTAAAGGATTCCAGTGAGAGTTTGTTATAATACCTTAAGATTTGTAGCCCACTAGCAGATAAGAAGCAGACCAAATCCCCATCCTTGCAATTTAGGTAAGTAAGGACAGTAGTTTCTAGTCCTTATTTTCAGAAAGATATCAAATGGAAATATGAGAAATAGTAATCACTGTCCCCTCCACCTCCATCTCTTGCATACATATTTCACACCTCCATATCTCAGCTTGAAAGATTATCATATATATTTCTGTAATGCTCAAAGTTCCAATCTGCTTGTAAGATCTACGCAGTTTAAGAATTAAAGTTTTATTTTGTGACTGTTTTTGAAGGAACTGGCCCGACAACATGAATACTTTTTATACTGTTTAACAATCTATCCCTAACCTGGAATTCATGACCTGTAATGATGTCTTAAAGATGAAGACTCTGTGCCCTGCACTTTGAATTTTACATTCCTTTACTACAAGCAATGAGACCAAAGCAAAACCAATTTGCAGTTCCCATTACTAGTTTTATCCAGGAACTGAGGGATTAAAAGCCCCACTATATTTCTTAGAAGCAAGGCAGCAACATTGCTGATCATGAATCCTTAAAGCTGGAGGCCTTGTTATTAGTAGTTTCCAGCTGTGCTCCCAGTGGATGCTTCCACCCTGGTCCAGCAGGATCCCAAAGGGCACATCTACACTTCAGCTGCTGAGGCACCCTTAGATTTATTGTCATAACCAGAAGCATGTTCTCTGTAATGAATAAACATTGCTGTGGGTCTGTCATTTTCTGATTGCACCAGTTAACAGATGGACATACAAATTTGGGTTGGCACCTGCTACTGCACCATTTTCCTCCTTGTTTTCCCAAAAGTAACAGAATTTTGCTTGATCTTGGGTGTTTAGGAGTAGAATCAGTCCCCCGAAACTCTTAAGTAAGGAAACATAAGTGCCTGAAAAGATAATGGTTTGCACAGGCCTGGAAAATATAAACTTAGATTATTTTAAATACAAATAAACTTCAGCAAGCTCAAGCAATTAGCTTGGCACAGCCCTGAAATGTGTTTAATGGCTGAGTGATCAAAACGCTTTCCATCAACTTTAGGTGAATCAAACTGGTAAGTAAATCTTTCCTTCCACATAATTTTCTGAAGTTTGAAGTGACAAATTGGACTGAACTCAATTAAAACAGCAGGTTCTATGCGTTTAATTGCAAGCAGTGTCTATGATTTTGAAGGAATCCAATTCAGTATGAAAACACAGATGTGGCTGTGACGGAGCTCTGCAAAACACAAAGAGGCGAAACAAAGTTCAATCAGGAAAAAGTTACAGGCAATGTAAAATTATGTATTCTGCCATACTTCTGGAGCACTTAGCTGTAGGCAAGTATTAAAATATAAAATTGGGAAGTGTTCACCTACCTATGCCACTGCAGTCCAGAAAATGCTGTGTGAAAAAGTAAGTAAATATTTGTAAAGCAGTTTGACTGTGGAAAATGCCAGAAAATACTAATGGTATATTCAATTACTATGCAATGACACTTCAAAGAATTAGTTGTAGCATCCGTTAGAATATATTAAAATAAAAAGTTTGTGCTAAAAATGGTAATTAAAGAATGACTTTGTAATAGGACACTTAGTTATTATGGGGGAAGTGCTTAGGGGGCAAATTTAATATTCTGTCCTTTGGTGCACACACATGGCTCCCATTGATATTAATGGGAGCTATACACATGTTCAAGGGCAGGTTTCAACCTGCACCAGGAAAGCTAAACTAAAAAGGAAGCAAATCTAGCAGATCAAGTTATACTTAAAATTGACCCAGGTGAACAAGACATGTGCTAGCATTTTAAGCCCTGCACTGTGTGAAAATTAGAGTTGTTAAATAAGCAGTGGAATCAATTTTAAGCAATTGCAGTGTGTATTCATAGAAACAGCACCTCCATCAAATATCTAAACAACTAAAAAGGGAACCTGTTAGTGTTTAATTTTGGTCCTTGGAAGAAGATGATTTCCATAGTAAGGCAAGTGTAAGAATCATTTTTAAATCTCAGCAGGCAATTTCTGTACAGCCTATGAGTTCTGTTTGAAATTGGGAGCTTTTTATATGTATCTGTGTCAAACCACAGACACTATTTTGGATGTGGGATTTTTTGTCCTTTCACATCATGGTTGGGGGTGAATAGCAGAGGCTATTGTGAAAGGGCTAACCCATCAAAAAGAGTAGAAAGATTAAGAAAAAAAATAAAGAAAAGAAAAAATGCCAGAACCCCAAAGATATTGCCGTAAAACAACTAAGGTGAAACCCCCTATTTGAACTCAAAAGATAATCCTCAGAAAGAGGAATGAAACCTTCTGAAAAATGGAAACAGAAGAGAACTAGTTAAATATAAAAGTATGGTACAGCAGGACAAAGGGAGAAAAAAAAATCAAGGATACATTGGTAAAACCATGAAAATGGAAACTTTTTTCCCCAGCATGCCAGAGTTTTTAGGTCTGAGATGATCAAGAAATGAAAAGATCATACAGGGAATATTGGGCTATAGAAAAAAAGAAATCTTCTCCATGATCAGTGTTGATATGTTGAGGGAGATTTTCACACCAGAAACTTTCCTTTAAAAGAGGTGAATTAAAATATCTGTTTCAAATTAGACTATCAGAAGAAAATTTTAGAGTCAATCAATAAAATTAACAGTATTGCATCACTAGGACCAGATGGTATTCACCCAAGAGTTCCAGAAGAACTCAAGTATGAAATTGTTAAACTGTTAATTATGTTGAGTAATTTTGTTTTCCTTTCTTTTTTTTTTTTTTGTTTTTGCCTAACACAGAGTTCCCTGGTACAAAAACAGGATGCCAATGTAAAAAAAAAAAAAAAAGAAAAAGGAAAAGAATTTTTTTTTCAGAGGAGGTATTGGAAAACACAGATGATAAAATTGTACTGATCAGTTTTATAAAAATTATAATAATGAATGGTAACAAGATGCACATGGAAAACGGGAGATAATGGAAAGGGACAATTTAAAAATTTTTTCTACAGGGACGTTGTGATTCTCAAATCTGTCAGAGCTGTTGTTGTTTTCTAATGGCTTTTTAAACACATTTTTTGTTATATTTTGTTACACCTGCCAGGTATCTTCATAAGGTTAGAGGACAGTGAGAGAAGAGCAATCTCTTGCTGAGGAGGATATACAAGGAAAGATAACATTGGAGCCCTTCCAGTGTAGGAAGAAGCAGGCAGTGTCAGAGAGAGATTTTGTTATTGTCCACACTTGCAGATCTCCAAGAAGACATTGGTAAACTTGCCTGAGACGTGCAAAGGTGGTGGACTTCATAAGACTCAGACAGGTTATGTGCCGGTACAGGTGAGGAGCCAGCAATCTTCTCTTGTACAAAAATGTACTCTTATAGGCTTATAATTATACTCACTGCTTTTTATATTCATTGTTTTTAAATGCTTTTTATGAAGAAACTTGAGGAGTGACAGGTGACACTGAATAAAGAGAGCACAGAAACTTCGCCACTCATGACAGTTCATTTCTCCTATGTTTCCCAGGCACCTGCAATGGCTGTGTTAGGGAAGGTATATTTAGAATTATTTAGGTATATTCCCCTCAATATCTGTTCATATACTTCATGTCAATTTGTTCAGTTCCTTTTTGATAATGCTGATGTTATCTGCCTTCATGAACACTCATGAAGAAAGTGGCTGAAGTTTCTTGCCCAGGGGCTCAAGAAGGGTTTTTATCCATGCTAAACTCATGTTCTAGATGCTCTTGCTGTGTCCCCGCAGTTCCTGTATTGCTACATGGTAGAACTTCTAAATTCACTTTACCCACTATCTTCATGACTTCAAGCAGTCACTTGATCCCCTGAGGATTTTAGTTTCCCTTTTCTGTTTCTAGTCCACATTCATTATATCCTTCTTGACCCGGGGAGAATAGACCTGCATGCTGTATCCATAATGTGGGTGCACACCAGCTTTATAAAGCAGGAAAATAATGCTCTGTGTCTTCTTTTCAGTCCTCTTCCTGATGACACAGTAAATGCTACTGACTTTTTGGGTCTCATTGCCGGTTGAAATTATTGTGTCAGGAAAACATCCATAGTGACTTCAATATCTCCTTGCAATTCTCTTTTCTGAGTTCAGAATCATGTTTCTGTGCTTTCTCTAGATTCATTCATTGCCTTGTAATTTTTTTATAGGAACTCATCTGCTAGTTTTCAGCCCTTTTGCACATTTTTGTTAGGTTATAAAGCTGCAGCATTTGACTACCTGATAAAGCTTAATATAATTTGCAATCATAAAGATGTCACTGTTTTTTTGCTTCCTCAAGGGCATTGATGACAATATCAAATAAAACTACTGCTTACACCAATTCTGGGGTATCCCAGTGCTGACTATTCTCCATCCTGAAAAACAACTAATAACCCTTTGTTACTTTCCTTTCAGAAATTCTTTTCCCTATTCCTATAGCAACTTGATTTCTTTAATATTTTTTTTTTTTTTTTAATTTTCAAAATCTGAATGCATTATGACCACTCTATCCTTTTTTACTGAAGTGCTTGCACCTTCATGGTAAAACTGCAGTATGTACTAAGCCAGAATTTCCATTTACAAAAGCTAAACTAATATTTTCCCAACAGGTGATGCTTAACTGTGTGTTCACTGTACAATCTAAATGATCAAAACAAAAAAAGATCCACCTCAGGTGTTTAAGACATTAAGAAACAACAAAATTGGTGATAAACTAGTCAGCCTACTAGACTATGATATAAAAGAAATAACTGTTGCACTGAAAGAATGACAGTATTATCTATGTATTATAGTTTTGGATCTTTTAACAAATTAGATGGAAAAATACTAAACTTGCTACTGAAAATCAATTGATTTCCAATCTTTCAGACACAAAACACAGCTCTTCTATTTCAGATAATTTCAGAGTAAAAGTATGACCGTTAATGAGTCATAAAACATGACCTTTACTTTATCTCTCTTGTAGTAGCTGAAAATTTCTTGACTGGGTAAAGACTGAGTAGCTTTTTACAACTTTACAACAACCAAACCAGTCCTAAATCTGAAGTAGTTTGTTTATCACTTATTTGGTGCACCTGTGAAATTTCCTTGTCAACAGTTTCTGCTTTAAAAGATGATACTAGATCTTAGTTGTGAATTTAGATATAGCTCATCTGAGAGGAAGATTATATTCAGAATTGAGGACACTTTACATTTGAATAAGAGTTTCCACATGGGGTTTTAAGATGCTTGAACTGCGATGCTTTAAGTTAACACCTCCAATTAATTTGAATTAATTTTCCTAAGTGTCTAGATGTCAGCTGGCTCCAGAACTCTAGATATAAACAACTTCACACTCTGGCAAAGCCTAGATGTAAACTTGACAGCTTGGATGCATTTCTGTTGACTTGAAGCCAGGACTTGAAGCAGACAGAGCACATTAATGTGTGAAATACCCTTAACCAGTATTTCAGAATTCTGAGAAACAAGTTTTACCCAAAACTGCTTGAAAAAGTCTGAACTCTAGTTCAACAGTTATCATATTTTAATAAGGTTTATCTAAGCTCAGCTTGATAAAGCTAAACCTTGAAGTTTGCCATCTCGATAAAACTTATTTCATTCCATATCTACACATTCTCTTCTTAAATGGGCTTGGCACACTTCACATCAGCTAATGCTGCATTAAAGAGCTGTATATGGCACAAAAATGTCAAAGACAGCTTTGTAATGTAATGAAAATGCTCTGAATGGAGGCTTGGAAAAAGATTCTTTTGCTGCTACATATTGGTACGTGTAATACTGCACCAAGAGATATCAGAGCTTTGATCTTACATGCACCTAAAAATATCCAACTTCAATAGAGCACTCAAACAATTCCTTTCCCTCACAATGAACCCATATGTTCTTTCAGCACAAAAGAAAATTAGCTTTTACTGCTCAAAATTAAATGCTGGAGAACAAGCCAAATATAGGTCATTTCTAGCAGGGCTGTGATCCTGTTAGATAACAGACAACTAAGAAGGCTCAGATCCGGGCAGCACATGCATGGAAGACAGCCAGAGGGTTGAAGAAAGCTGTAATTTGGTAAATAAGTTGGAAATGGACCAAGTGATGCAATCCAAAATTGAACTGTGCCCTTCCAGTGTTCAAAGGCAATTTCTCAGTACAGAGGCAGGACAAACTGGCGTGAAAACTTGTGGTCACTAATGGTGACGTAGCGCTTGTACAGGAAGGGTTTTACTGGCCCCGGTGTCCCAGACTTATTGCAATTTCAGCAATGATATTTCAGTGACCTACATTTCCCTTGCAGTGTGAGCTGACTGAGGCTTTCCTCCTGTTTGTGCCTCTGTGACGGTTTATTGTTGCTGTGTGTTGACAAACAGCTGCTGTGCTCTACCCAGGAGATGAGTGTGCACTGCACACACCATCCAATAGCTGTGGTAGCTTACAATAGACCCCAGAACAAGGAGGGTTGGGCATATGGCTCTGCACCCTTCTCAGCCACAATGTCTTTTGTTGTGTTTGTACAGCACAATGCGGCCAAAATCCATGTAAGGGTCTTTGGGACCTCCTGGGACACCACTCAGGTCAATCATATTACTGATATATTTAAATGACTAAAAGAAGAGCCTGTATGGTTTGGTATAAAAATTTTTCTCTAATAGTTTCTATATATAATTGTTTCTATAATTGTTTCTATAATTGTGGAGAGATGCTGGCACAGGTTGCCCAGAGAAGCTGTGGATGCCCCATTCCTGGAAGTGTTCAAGGCCAGGATGGATGGGGCTTTGAGCAACCTGTTTTAGTGGAAGGTGTCCCTGCTCATCGCAGAAGGGTTGGAACAAGATGATTTTCAAGGTCCCTTCCAACCCAAACCATTCTACGATTCTATGATAATTTATTTTGTATAAGATTTTCTGCATATATATTAAAAAACAAAAAAAAAATCGGGGCAACAATTTTGTTTGTAAAAATGCTGCTTTCACCTGTATTTTCCACACATGTAAAAAAGGCACACACTTCTTCCAATATCAACTCATTTTTCACTCATCTACCTTTCAAGCCAGCCCAGCAGTTAGGGTTTGACATGACAGAATACAACCTCCAGTGGTCATTGTCTATGAAAGTGGTTTGAAATGGACAACAAACTGATTACCAAGACAAAGGTGAGGTGAGGTACTTGCAGTGGCTTGAGAGCAGTGAAGCGTGACCAGGTAGGAGTTAGTGAGAATATAAAAGACAACGGAGAAGGCAGGAGACAAGAAAGATGAAAAAGAGGGCAAGGGGGTCTAATGAAAACTTAATGGGTTTGTGCTGGTGAGTGGTGCTCCTCTGTCACAGCAATCTTCAGTATGAAGCAGCAAGACTCTTCTTGCTGTATGTAATCATGCCAGGGAGAATGTGTAATAAATAGGAAGAGACAAGGCTGTATGCATTCACAATAAAGCCTTATTCTTGAATTTCCCCTTTGTGGAAAATATCAACTCAGAAGTGAATCTAAAGCTTTGGTAGGGCTGAGTTGTGTCACCAGGTGTACTCCCTGACAATGTGGAGCACAGAGCCTTGGTGCTCGGTTGGCTCAGCAACGTGATTCAGAAACTTTTACCTGTCTGTCAAGAGTTAAATGTCTCTTCCATCCTGGCTGACATGGTCCCAGATGATTCCTGTTAATGGGCTTTTTGGAGGCTGACATGAAATTAATTTGTCATCCTAAACCAACAGCAGGTCAATTGAATATCTCCCTCCCATGGTGAATGATGCAAAACACTACAGAAAGAAAAAATAAAAGGAATACGGAGCACCTGTCTCTGCTGCAGAAATGATGTCTCTTGTGGGACCTTTTCAGTGCCAAACAACTACATTTTCCATACACACATACTTGGAAAGAGGCTTCAGTTTACAGTGCTGCCACAGCAAAGTAACTTGTAAAAGTACAGTCAAAAAAGGGAGGAAGAAATCAAATAGGGTAAAAAATAAATATTGAGGTAACTCAAGAGCATGCGGCAAACAGCCCAGTTTTCTATCACCAGTCCCTCGGTCTAGCTGAGGTGTTTTTTCACTTGGGTTACACTCCGGAGTATGACCTGCCTGCACCTATTACATTGGTTACTTCTAGGGAAATGAAATATTAGCCTATTTTCTTAACTTGTATATTAAGAAGACAAGTTAATTTTTCACCCCTCTAGTGAATTATTGTATGATCAGTTTATATGAGACATGTCCCAGGAGTGAGAAAATGAGTCATAACTCACAGGAGGTGAAGTTACAAGTGAGTAATGAAGAATATGAAGATCATTCTTTCCCTTCAGTGCCTGCACAGGCTTGTTCTGCAATTAAAAGGGCAGGGAAATAGGCAAATACACAGTCAAGCCACGAGTCATCTCTGTATGCTGTGATCTTTGCGAAAAAGTCTTACAAAGTTTATTTTTGTTGGAAATGATCATGTGCAGCAATAAAACACATTAAAAGCCCTTCACTTTCTATCTAAGAGCTTAGAGTGCCAGGTTATGGAGCAGCTCTTACCAGAGAGTTTCCTGAGGACATGACAGTGACTCATTTCAGAACTCTGTTCCTCTCCGTTGCTGTATGCCCACTGTCTCTCTCTTGGAAGGTTCAAAAAAAGTTAATCTGTAAACTCAGCTTCCAAAAGGCACACCGAAAATGGATTCTAAGCCGTTACTATTATGAATGTAGTCTATGTAATACATGGGGAAACTGCAGACTGAATGAAAATATGTTTTAAAATGTCCTGACTTGCCTTAGTTCTCCAACTTAGTTCTCCAACCTGCCCACAGACTACCCATTTTCACTGCTTCAGATTCCTTCCTTAACCATCTAGTTGCTCACAGCCGTCAGTGTCTGACCTGTTCTTGCTGCAGGTTTAATTCCACAAGATGTGTAGACCTGATTTCAAGATCCCCACACTTTCAATGTTTACTCCAGCACAGCTGCTAGATGCAGTGCTGTAAAGAAGACCCTTCATTTTCTTTTCAATATGCCATAAAATCCTAGAATCCCAGAATGGTTTGAGTTGGAAGGGACCTTAAAGATCATCTAGTTCATCTCGTCTGCCATGGGCAGGGACACCTTCCACTAGACCGGGTTGTTCAAAGCCCCATCCAACCTGGCCTTGGACATTTCCAGGAAAGTATTCCAAACCACCTGCAATGTGCATTTTTAAAGCATGGGTAGAGGTACGACTTATGTACCAAAGCTGGCCTCTCACCGACAGAGAGTGTAAGCCGGTTTCATGAATCTGGGGGAAAACTTAATTTTATTGGAAAACTAAATATTGGTACCTCAGGATGAAATGGAAAGTCCCTGTGTGGACAGTAGTTTACACTGCTGAGCAGAAAGTAGATGAAACTCCCACAGATTCAGGAACTGCAACTGTAAGGTGCATTCCCCTAAATCATCAGACATCTACAAGATTTGCTTTTTGATGTAACAAAACTGATTTTTTTTTTTTGATATGTGTTATCTTTTGTTCAAATTGTCTTCTGACCAGGCCAAAGTAACATCAAGGGCATCTAGTTTCCTTACTGGTACTGTGCTTGGGACAAGAAATCTGTGTTCTCTGAAATTCAAATATCCCTGAACTGCTGGAGAAATGTGCCTCTACTTATTCAATTTCTCCTTTGTTGAAGTGGTGTTTCTTCATAGTCTTCTTGCAATCTGCAATAATATACTGGCTATAAAATTATTAAGAATATCAAGGAAGGATGCAGATGCAAATGGCCACTGACAACAGTGATCTGCAGACTTAGATGAACTTCAAAATTGTATCCAGTTCCCTGAAAAGTCAGGATAAGACCCCTTGCTCAGCCCATTTGATACCTTTTACCTGGTATGTCACAGCGTGACTATTAGGGAAGGAGGAGGAAAAGAAGCAGCGAAAAGACTTTCTGATAGAAAAGAGCCAGATTGGCAGCATATCTCAAGAAAGCTGGAAACCTCACATCTGCTAACATCACCATCTAAATACCTGAGCTTGTCCTTTGTGCTGTGGAAGCCAGCACCAGCTGCACCTCTCCATGAATACTGAATGAAACAATTTGTTACAAAAGGGACCTCTCTAGATAAATCTAAAAATCACTACCATAGACCTGGAAGCAGATGTGACGCCAAACCTTGACATCGTCAACTCCACAAGGGTTTGTTCATTTTAATGATGCCTGCTGGATTCTTCCTCTGCATTTGGAACAGTGGAGAGGAGGCTTTAAATAGCAACATGTCAAAATCACCAATTACACAAGGCAGTTTCCTACCACTCCTTTAGTAGATTGGACTCTTGGTACACAAGTAACTGGACTCAAGTAACACATGAAAATTGTTTTTTCCCTTGCTCTACAGACTTGGGCTAAATCTATGCAATTACAAGTCTGTGTGCACTTGGGTGTTTTACCTTCTATTCACTCACATAGAGGGTGCCTGAAGGTTATATAGGGTCCCTCCCACGTCTCAAATACATACCGTTTGCTAAACATATTTTTCTTATTATAGGCTACTGATTTCAGTTGCATCCCACAATGATTGCCCCTTGAGGTTAACACATGCAATAAGAACAACCTACTTAAAGTAACTTGAATTTTGAAAGCTCCCAGCAGCAGTTTCCAGCTGACCTTATGCTCCTGTCTGCATGATCAGTTCTCCTCAAAGCCATGTTCTTCCCTTCCAAGCAGCCATATTTTAACTCTGCATCTGAAAATAGTGCAGAGGTAAAGAACAAGCAACCACTCAAATCTTCTTTAGTAGAGCCATCATACCCACTTCAGAGGTCATCCTCAGTGACACTTGTAATTCTAGTTCAATGTATTAAAATTTTAAACAATACAGAAAACAATGTTCCAATTATTAAAAAAAAAGATACAGAATTCCAATGTATCAATATTTTGAAATTAATACATGCATTAGGAATCACAGAGTTGTGGAACAGTTTGTGTTGGAAGGGACCTAAAAGATCATCTCATTCCACCCCACCTGCCATGGGCAGGGACACCTTCCACTAGGACAGGTTTCTCACAGCCCTGTCCAACTTAGCCTGGAAAACTTCCAGGGATGGAAATACATATGTATTTCATTGAGGAAAAAAGTAGTGCTCCTCTAAGAACATTACATATGCAGATTTTTTTTTAGTATACAATCTAGCCAACTCCTGTACTACCCACTCATGGAGTGTCCTGTAATTGTTGAGGCTGGTTGTTTTATTGTGGGATCTTTCCAGCATCTGTGGTGAATCACAAAGTCATTGCCAGGCAGCACTCTGGAAATGGAGCCTTGCAAAGTCAGAGAACACGTGTCACTCTGACTGGGGAACAACGCATTCAGCTTTAGCAGCCAGGCACAGGCAGGGCTATGATGCAGCAGGGCTGTAGCTCAGGCTCCATATACATCACTGGTAACAAAAATTTTGCTGAGAAGCCTGGAAATTCTGTTTGACTTCATACGTCAGGACGGTGGGTCCAATGATGCATGTATTTCAAACTCTTTAATTGTCACTCTCTCTATGGACCAAGAGTGGCTTGCAGACTCACTGCTGTTGCCACTGTGATATCTAAGTTAGGTCAGGGAAAGCCAGCAAAAAATACCAAGCCACAATGTGATACCTGTCATCATGCTAGTTATTAAGCAATCTAAATTGGAGAAAGATATTGTGAAGGACTGCCTATTACCGAAGTTTCACTCATATTTTTGTTCTATCTCAAGCACAAGATAAGATTCCATATATTCACTGAGAAGTAATAAGATGCAAAGTCTTTCCCTATCAGATCATTTTCATCTTATTCTCCCAAGTGGATTTTCTAGTTTCTAATACAGGGTTGACCTAAAAGCACAGTTTTCCTCTCAGCAGGGGGATTTTTGAGGCAGCACTCCATTACATAGCTGTTTATTTGCATGAATCTTATGAAAAAATAAAGTTGATCCGTTATATCTGTGACAAACTTGTCTCAGTTAAGCCCATCTTTCAGAGACTCCCAGAAAGCAGACTGAAGGAAGGAGAAGCTGACATTCAATGTGCCTACAGCAGGCTCTTTCCTGAAATACCAGACTAAAACTCCCCCCAACCTTGACTTGTAGACAGCGTCTGGTTTACTTCACGATGTTCTGAATTAGCTCATTAGTGTGTGGGTTGCAGTGACACCAAGCTCAGCGCTGCAGCTGAGACGTGCTTCCTGCCCCAGAGAGATTACTGCGGGTCCAATACCAGAGCAACTCATTGAAATTTTATGGCTTATGCTATAAAGGAGGCAAGACTTATGGCTTTGGAACACTGAGGAGTTATGGGAGCCTAATAGGTTACTGTCTCTTGGATGAGATGTATTTTTCGAAGGTAACTGCCCACGTGCTTGCTCCTAATCTGTCCCAATTGCAAGGTAAGGGAATTTAGCTTAAAACTCTTTCAGTGAGGTTTAAGCTGCAGTGTATTACATCAGTTGTAGGGTGGGCCATGAGCATGCCCCACAACCGAGCCAGTAGCTCACAGTCAGGGATAATTTGTTAAGCCATGGTAATACAGCTGAGGAGCTGAGCCTGTGATCTAACCATTCCTTCCAGCAGTAAAACCCATGAATCACGTCTCCAACAGAAAACATAGAGGGAAAAGGATAATAGAAAACTGGGTAAAGAGAAATGGTTCACCAGTGTCATGGCTCCACCTTTATATTTTTAATTTTTTATGGGTGATTGGGGTATAGGCAGCACAAGCTCCTAATGCACATTGACTGAATTAACTACTGTTATCCTCTGCTTTGCTTAGTTGAGGCTTTTTCTTACCTTTGCCAAAGCAATTCAAGCAAGGGTTAAAAAAATGCATCTAGTTCACACTATCTGGCTTAGTTTCAAATTGATTTAGTTAAACCAAAGCAGGATTTCTGGCCTCCACAAGCTCCTAACTAGTTGAATATACATGTTTCTGACACTATGCAGACTTACTTCTACTTACCCTTTCTGCAGGTAACTGCCACACTTTCTAGAGCTAAAGGACACTATATATTGTAAGAAGATATTATAGTTTGGATTTTTGTTTGCTTGGTTTTAGGTTTGTTGGGATTTTTTCTAAATGGAAAATCGCCTTGGGAAATGGAGGCAAATTCAGAATCACTGAATGAGAGAATTATTTGGGTTGGACAGACCTTAAAGATTGATCACCTATTTCCAACCCCCTGCCAATCCCCTGCACTCTAGTTCATTTTTTTAAGTACTCAAAGCATCTATACTGCATTCATGCAAAAACAGTTAAAGTCCTCACGGGAAGATAGGTATTGTCTAGGGGGACTGTCAAGAGATTCAGCTTCAATATGGGAATAACTTCAATCTGCACAGATAATATTCTTGGATTTAATGTTCCCACACAGCTTTCACCCTCCTTACAAACACCCCTTTTTACTAAATAAGTAGTTTATTTCGTAACCACTGTTGCTGTTTCAAGTGATGTTTACTGACCAAAAAGAGTCATGCTTAATCCCTTTAGACCAGATGCAGCCTAAAGCTTTGAAGTTTGCAGTGTTTTGTTAAAAAATAAATAAAGAAATCCCATTATTAGACATTTCCTTCCAAATCGATGAAGACAAAATTAATCAGGATTCATTAACCCTGCAGTTCTATGCTTCACTCCTGTGTAGATAAGAGAAAGACAATGTCTAATGATGCAAATTTGGATGTGATCAACCATGAAGAGAGGAGAACGGGACGTGCTTGTTGAACCTTATTAATGTGAGGCTTTTTGGGGAGCAGTGTGAAATGAACGAAACAGGCTCCGGAAAGTGGTATCCTACTGAGCAGCATTTCCACAGGAGAAAATCTGCACCATGAGCAGCTAACTGTCTATACACCTCATTCTGTCACAAAAGAAAAGAGTCCCTTAAAATTTAATAGGACTGGAATGAATAGAAATCTTTAGAAGAGTTTAAGACAAAATTAAGGCAGAAGACTTTAAGACAAAGAGATGGAATAATCCCCTTTACATGAAATACTTAATGACTGAGGTTCTTTCCATGCAATTTTAAGTTGGCCAAAGGAATTTAATAAAGATTACATCTTTCAGAAAAGATTACTGTAGGGAAGTTTAACTTTCTTTAAGGAAGTTAATGTTCTCTTTTATAGTCCATACGGCATTTCCAGAGGGGTTAACAGAACATGATAGTTAAAATAACTGAAAATAGAACTGTTTTGCTTTGCAAAGTGGTTTGATGTACCTCATATTTACAATGTAGTTACATTGTGTAAACAAAGCCTTGCATATAGAGGATTTACGGAACACACAGAGAAACCAAAATCACATTCTGTGCCTTTAATACTCTCCCAGGCAAATCTACATAACCACAGGAAAAAGGACAAAGTCAAAGGTTTGGCTGGTGAAGAAATTAGACAGGGAAGGTAGCAAGATTAAATAAGAGGAATATTCCTTCAGTTTCTTATTTCAGTAAGCCAGTTAAATCAACTGCCCTGCATCTCTCCTGGAGCCCATATTTTTTTTGATTTTTTGCTATAATGTGTTGGCTTCCTAAAATTTTTGCCCAACTGCAGGAAGGATGAGGAAAAAACCCTACCAGTTTAATGACAGAAAAACTATTTTTATTCTTTCTTTTATTCCAGTCATGCTTAGAATCATAAAATTATCAGATTTGGAAGGGATAAGGATCATTGAGTCCATTGTGGCCATGCACAGGGCACCTCAAGAATCACACCATATCCCTGACAGAATTGTCCAAACACGTCTTGAACTCTGCCAGGCTGGTGCTGTGACCATTTCCCTGGGGAGCCATTTCCAGTGCCCAAACATCCTCTGAGTGAAAAAGTTTCTGAGTTCTGAAGATGTTTCTGAAGCTACAAAATGCTTTTTCTCTTTGTGCCTCAGAAATAACAACTTAGGATGTAGAAGCAATTATTTAGAGTGTAGATTTAGTGAATTAGGACATCAAAAACATTCAGGAAATATCAAGTCTCTTACATTAACGTCTGTGTTTCCCTTGATGAGTACCTTCTCTGTTTCAGTAGATATCATATATGTTACTTTCAGGTTCATCTTTTTTCCACAAGTTGAATAATCTGCAATTAACATCTTAATTATTAAATGTCTTCTGCTTGAGTTTCTCTGAATCTGGAAGGGAATTTGACTAGCTGCAAAAGTACTCCTTATTGTTATACTAGAGTCACTCATAAAGATAAAAAGCAGCAAAACAAAACCAGTGGATACCAATAGTATACAGGGTTTATAGTTCTAGTTCCTCCAAAAACAGCAGGAGTTTGAAAACACTAATATTAGGTTATTTTCATAGAATCCTAGAATGGTTTGGGACCTTAAAGATTATCTAGTTCCAACCCCCTGTCATGGATAGGAACATGTTCCACCAGACTGGGTTGCTCAAAGCCCCATTCAACTTGGCCTTGAACATTTCCAGGGATGGGGCAGCCACAGCTTCTCTGGGCAATCTGTACCAGCGCCTCAGTACCCTCACAGTGAAGAACCTCTTCCTAATACCTAGTCTAAATCTTCCCTCCTTCATTTTAAAGTCCTTCCCCCTTGTCCTATCTCTGCAAGGCCTTGTCAAAAGTAGCAATTACTATGGCACTGTGGATAACATTTTTCTGAAAGGACTTCATTTCACCTCGTGGCAATCAGACTTATCAGCTGTGTTAAGTCCAGGTATCTACAATATTAGTCTTCAGCTGAGAAGACAGAAGAGACAAGTGCAAAATTAGTAAGGTCTGATAAAATGAGCAGTGTCAGAAATGAATTGCAGTCTCCATAATTTGTGTGATCTGCCCAGCTAATTATATTGGCATTCAATAGCACTATCTAGTTAAGGACCTGTCAACATTTCTTCCCGAAAATCTTATTTGCTGAATTTTATAACATAGTTCTAACAAAATCAATTCTAGACTGAATCTTGACACACATGGCTAAGTACTTAAGGGGTAGTGGTTTCTACCAAACAACAGACAAACTACACTCAACATTTAAATAGTCAACACTGGCCAACATAGCAAGATTGGAAAAATGAAGCATTTCTTTTTATTTGCAGCAGGAGATAACTGCATTACCTGAGCTGTGCTATTGTGATTTTAATGGAGGAAAGCATCAGGTAAATAAAATAAAATAGAACTTATTGGTAATTTTTCACTGATATGATAAATAAATATCCTCTATATCCTTTTTTTAAAAAAACTTTTTCTAGGATATAAGTGAATTAATTCATCTAGGTCATTCTCTGTTCTTCTGCTCTTTCCTTTCTTCCCATCTCCTCCCTGTCATGGCTTTAGTTTTTCAAATCTCCTAACAAAAACTATGTAAAGTGCTGGTTAATGTGCTGGCAAATGATACTGAAGTTCAGATCACAAAGTTAAATTTAAAAATTCACGCTGCTGATAAAAAATCCGTAGCCTGGAAGATAACGCCAAGTGCAGACCATGTCATCCTCTCGTTGCTACCAATCTGTTCAAATCTACATCTATAAGCACTTAAGGCAAATGCCAAGCATAGGAAAAAGCAAGTGAAAACAGTAATGTTTCAAACACGTGATGATGAAAAGCTATGAAAGAAAATGTTAGCTAGTTCAGTAACAGGTGCTGTCCCTGTACTACTTTACATTTCATAAGCTTAACTCTTAATTCTCTCACTGGTACTTAGGCTATTTATTGAACAAATGCATATTTCCCTGTGCTTAGGAAATGTATTAGTTGCAATGTTCAGGGTAAAAAGAGCACGAAAGCCTTGTTATTCTGGTGTTCAGCATCTATCACTAGAAGAAAAACAGTGACATTTTTCCTTGATTTTGAGGTGTCAGAGATGTCTGCTTATCTATATTCATTCCTGTTCTTAACAATGTATTTTTCAATGATTTCTATTATTTATTTTCATGATTTTTTAAAGTGCATTCCTTTTTAATTATCCATAGCAGTAATTTTCAGTGTCATGAATTTATTCACTTCAGTAAGAAATGAATTCAAGATACCAAGATTGAACCCTTGCTCTGGAGAGACAAAACAAGACCCCTTTCCATTTGGACTACTCCTTGCAGTATGTGGAACACATTCGCATTGTGGCAAAGAAAATGATGTTAATTTTTATGTAGAGCTTCATACAATGACAGAAATAGAAACACACCCCAGATGTGTCTCAGAACAACGTTTACAAGCTACCTTTCTCTGTAGATGGTAATTGCTGGTGTTGAATGAAAGTATTACATGAGTCAAATCACATTAAAAATATTTCTTTTTCATGAACTCACTGATTTTCAATGGCAGGACTTCACTTTTCAAAGCTGAAAAGGCATTTTCTTTTTCTTATATTTTTTTTCCCCTTTCTTTTTGCCTTACATAGGAAGTTTGTGGAAGGATTGACAGACTAAAACCAAGGAGTCAAAATTTTGACCTTGAACAGTGTGACCTTTAAGAAAACAATGCTACTGGCTTAAATTAATAAAATGTTCAACCCAGGATCTGAATGTAACCTTTCCTCTTAGTTTCTAAAAACAGAACCCGCAAAATAAATATCAAAGTCTTGCAAATTTCCTTAAGGTTTTTGAATTATTTTATCTCTTCAGGAAGCATTTCTCAGATGTTCCATCAGTTTTACCCCCGGCTCCCTGGAGAGTGAAGAGCTAATTGTTATTTGCACTTTCAGCAAGGCTTGTACTGTTCTCCTGGCATCATAGTCATGAAGTCTTATTACAATTCTTTTCTCTGAGACTATCCCAAAGGTCCCCAATGGGTGGGTAATGAATGATAATATACCCAGGTTGCAGCCAGACTGTGTGTATATATATATACATATTTAAAAGACTGCTTGCAGTACAGAAGATTTAATAACATTCACATTGCTCTGGCTTCTACTTTGGCCCATGACCTTGAGAAGAAGTTACCTTCAATACTGTATCCCTAACTCTTCCTATCTCTCTTCTTCTGCAACTTCTGCTCTAACATGCAGAAACAAGAGGTGTTCAAAGTCAAGGTTGTTGAAAAATGTTAAAGATTTTTCAAGAGAAGTGGCTGTAATTACTCAAAGATTCCCACATATAAATGTTTTTAAGAGTTTTGCAAGTAGAAGAAGCACATTTGGCTAAAAGAACTGTGGGAATTTTGGCTAGAATTTCTGCAGAAAAGTATAATTTAGTGTCTAGTCTCTAGTCTAGCTGAAGATAAATATATGTGGATGCTTTTAATTTTCATAAACCCCAATAATCAGAAAGAAAATATTATTACACATAAAAAATTAACCTGGAATAAATACTAGAAATAATAGACAGCTTACCCAATTCTTTTCTGTGAGTTTAGCCAATGTCCTAATTGTCTAAATAGTTAAAGGTGTGATACAGAGATGGGTGGTTTTGCCCCCCTCTTTCTGTATTTTCCTGTTTCCATCTATAAACTATGATTTTCCATTCCCACAGCTGTGCTTAAAGTACTGCTAGGGCAAATGAACACTATTTTTGCTTGAGCAGGAGGTTCCTGAGCTATTTTCTACAGTCTTTTGCCAGAGAGAGGGTACGGGGCTAAAGGAACAGGTGGTTTGATCCCATGTGGTCATTCGCATAAATAACATAACTTGGCTGGAAACTGTAAATTCAGTAAACCATCCTGGGCAGAGGAAGTTTACTTTTAAGCCGTGTCATGCTTAGGGATGTGGTTTATGGTGCTCCCCTGATTACAACTCTGTCAGCAGAAGCAGCAGCAAGGGAGGGGGATAAGCAGCGATGAAGGGATGAGGTGGAAGCTGAAAGAGTGTGAGGGTATGGAAATATCGTAGCCTGTTTGTGGTCCTGATGGCAACATCTCATGCAGCTTCAACATTAAGTCATGGCTTCATTGTATCAAGATCTTCATGGCAAAAACATTACAGCCTTGCTTCATCCCAGCTGTGCAACATTTCTGAGTTTCTGTGCTATGGTAAAGCACTTCTCTCCTATACATCACTAGCTGCAATGGTAATTGGGATGGATAAAGGATCCCACATTTAGAAAACAAACCACTGAAAAGCGTTTTTACTTGGCTTTTAAAAAATTTTTTTGCCACTAAATGAGAAGCATGGTTGTGTTCCCACTTAGAGCAGCCCCACAGTGGTTTTGGCACAGCTGAGGGAATAACATGCTTCACTGAGTAGATGGGGAATATTTTAAGCTCCTACTGACACAAACCCCTTTGCAAGGTAAAACAATGGCTTCTGACATGTACAACTACCCTTAAACAACCCCGTTTTGTTCTGTAATCAAAACCACATTCATCAGCTGCATTACAACTTCTCAGAAGATTTCCAATTCTTTGGGAAGAAACCCAAGGATTTATGTTTTATTGGGGCAAGAGAGTGTCTGTCTCTTAGAACATAATGGAAAATAATATAATTACTAAAAAGACTGGAAAAATTTTACTCGATAACTGCCCTGTCCCTTCAACTTCCAACTCCATAGTTAGAGGCCCTGGGCATTCAGGTATTGGCCTGGGATCACCACAGTTGTCTGAAGAATAAAGGGTAAAGTAGCATCTGTTAACTTTCAGTTATCCTGTAGGTGTATCCTAATAATGTCTGTTATCCAGAGCTACAATGTTTGGGTTCATATGTTCTGTCTTTGAACCCAGACATGCAAGCACAACTTTGGAGACAAAGCAGGGAATTCAAGACCACATTCAATACAGAATAGGATGCTTGATTGTAAGTTTTTATTGTTGTATTGGGAACTTAAGCTCACTGTACTCAGTGAAGGTGCAGAACAGAATTACGTCGCTCGAGCTTTCTTGTGCCAATGACATGTCCTAGAGCAGCCAAAGTGTGCACCAAGTATTGGTGGACGTGACACAGGCCTTGTGCAAGAGCTGTGTCAGCTGCAGGAGCAGCTGGAAGCACATAGAGACCCTAAAGGATATCACACACCGTCTGAGATCTCTACATGGGAACCTGAATGAAGCCTTTAATGTACACAGAGATACTTCCAAGTAGCAACATAAGTATATTTGTTTTAAACTGGAGCTGAGTCACACACCAGATGTCTGCAAGGGAAATATTGTGTATGAAATATGAGGATATACTGAGATTTATCTAGGTCCTAACTTTGAAACATAGGAACATCATGCCAGTAGACTTCACCAGAGTAAAGCTCCAGGCTGAAAACTAGGACATACTCAAAGTATAGACAAACACACACATATACACACACTTATCTATATCATCTATATCTATACCTATATCTATTTCTAGATCATCTATATCTCTATATCTATAAATACGTGGGTGAGGGGTTTTTCTTGGTTTGTTTTTTTATTTACTGTAAGAAGCAGATCAAGATCCTTTCTCTTCAGAGTGAAAGCTACTTCCTGTGCATAAAATCAGTGAAAGGCCTGTCCACTACTTTCTCAATCCACTAAAAAACTTTGAATCAGGGATTTCAAATGTGATTTAGCATTACCTGAGTTTTATTCTGGCTCTTGTACGAAGTTAAGCAGTCAAGCAGGAAGGAGGAAAGCTCAGTCAGTGAAGAGCCCTGTTATAAGCACTGAGATTCTTGGCTATTCCTAGACTATAAAAACTGACTTAAATTCCTTATAACAGATGTCTTGTTTATTCACTGCTCCTGTAAAACAATACCTCCTTAAAAGCAGTCCACAGCTTTCTTTTTCACACCATCATATTCCATTCCACTAAGATCAATGACAAAATTTCTGCAGCTTTTAAAAGAGGAATTAGCACAATATAAAGATATCTCCTCTCATTTCTGTCTAGTCTAACAACACAAATTTTTTGTGTAGCTTTTTCAAAACATTTCTCATACTGGTCTAAATACTTTTGCCGTGATAACACAGCTCTTAAAAGAGAACAGGCTCAACATTACTCCCTCCTCACACATAAAAGCTCTAGTATATACATCATTGCATTTGAGTCATTTTTTGGTACCTATTATTTAAACGTTCTGTTCTTTGGCCACTCTGTTCTTCACGCAATCAAGAAACCCTTTGCTAGCACAATATCCATGGTTTTATATAACCAAGCCCTATTCAGACAAGCCAACATATTAGACCTCTTATACTGCAGCTGCACTAAGCTGCATACAAAATGTAAAACACTGGCCAAGACATTGAAAAAAAAGGCTATTTTGAGTGTCCAACTTGATACATTTACAAGAATCCAGAACAGAGATGATGTGTTGCTGCTCTATTTTCTTTAGAAAGATGGACACTAAGATATCCCAGGCCGAATGTCAGATGTGAATTGTCAGATCTGGTTTGTATTTCATTGTAGCTATAATGCTGTGTGAACTCTAGAGCATTTGGATAATATCTGAACATCTCATATATTCAAGAGCATTTCAACTGATTGCAACATACCAGATGCTTCATTCAGTAAGACATGGCCTTACTGATAAGTCTAATTTCAGTCATTACACAAAACAAAAGGCTCAAATAGAAGAAGTTGAGCTGAGCAGTGGTGGGAGAAGGAAAAGTATGGATCATATACAAAGGATCAAACAGCAATAATCTTATTTCTGGTTATGTAAGAGTTAGCCATTTGCTTGTTTTCTTTGAATTCTGGCAAACTGATCCAATTAGCCTCCCTAACCACAGACCTCTTGTTTTGCATGTGAAAATGAGGACAGGAACTGATTTAGTCATGGTGGGAGACATATAGATTTGTGATAGAAACAGTTTTGGGTCTCAGTTGGGTTTTGTTTTTATTTGTTTCTTTTTATTTATATATTTTGTATGTGATTCTTCCTTTTGCTACATGGTTGGGAAGGACTTGTAATGGATGAACAAATTCCTAACACGAGCACTTGAAGGATTACACACGGCAACACTGAGTAATGTACCTAACAGTTTCCCCACTATCTTTGTAATCTTTTCAGCAAAATCCCAGGAAAATAGTTGCTCCAGGGGCAGTATGGAAGCATCAATCCTCAAGTCACTCTTTTTGGGTCAAGGGGATATATCAGGTTCCTTGTGGTTTATGGGTTTGATTTATTGTTTTGAGGTCTGTAGTCTAGAGACTTTTTTATACCTCACTGGTTGAAATGGTATTTTTTCCTAGTCACACAATCCTTAAAAAGCTAGATGACTAGATATCTAAGATAAATGTGGTAGGTGAACAAGCTTGGCTTTCCTAGGGGTTCAAAATATATCTCATCTGGTTAAGGTAGTGAATGGAATTAATTAATAAAAGAGTCGACCATACATGATAAAGTTGACAAAAAAACAGGATATAAGACTGGAAAATGAATCAGAATTTGGGAAAGGCAATATCTATGGCCTGGGAAGTAAAGATGATCCAGCTTTATGCTGTGCAATCTATACGTGGCCATGAGTTGTGCCATATCTCACAGTACCTACCTTGCTGTAATGCTGGAAAATCTTTGTGAGACTCACTCTTGTTAATAGCTGTATCTCAGCACTGTCTCATGGGATGATATTCTGTACACAAAGACTCAGATCTTGCCTTGAAGTGGAGAGAATGAGCAAGGGGTACAAGAGGTGGACAACACAAGAAGATTTTGCTGCTCTGTTCTTTTACCCATTTTTTCTTCCCTGCTCATGTAAAGGTCCCAACATAATCTGTTTGGATAGTTACTGTAGTAATAGTTGCCTTTACACATCACATGAGGAATGGGAGGTGTCAGGTCATGGGCTGTCTGCCCAGTGGTTCAAAGGCCATGTGTGATGTAGCATGCTTCCTCACAGGCAACCAAGCTGTCTGATGATGGCTCTTTGTTCCTGGCTACCACATGCCCACCCAGCTGCTTCTCTGCAGGAGAAAGCTGACTTCCTGGGGCAGAGAAATTGGGAGCTCTCTTCGGGAGCTACTCTGAGTCACACTCTGAGAGCCTCAACTGGCCTCATTCTTTTGGTGTTTTAATTAGAAAGCAACAAAACGCAGTTTCATCTAATCTCTCTCTTCCAACTTCTCACCAAATAGCTAAGTCAGTTCAAAACGGAGTTTCTAGATCCTAACCGTTTGTATCTCAATGCATGGTGTATGGCACTAGTGCAGATCTCCAGCAGCTTCTAACCTGCTGCAGGCTGGACACACTGAGAGGATGAAGCTGTGCCGTGACAGAACTGCTCCAACAGAACATGACCTACAGGTCACACCGCACAGAATGGTGCCTGCTGATTCGTCTTACTGGTAGGTGTTACTTTGTGAAGTACATCACACCTAGCAGAATTAAACTTCAGTCTTGTGCTTTCCTAGGTTCAACTGCTTTGGACAATTACTTGAGATTAACCTTTTTTCTTCTGTAAGTAAATTTAAGATACTTTTTCTCCTCGTTACTACTTTCTCCTGCTCTGTCAGGGTCTTTACTATAACACAACCTGTGTTTCCAGCCTGTTCAGCAAGACTTAAGAGCATATTTCCTCCCATAAATCAAGGTCAATTACTCCTTTTTTATTTATTGGTATTGGGATACAGATTTTGAGACTTTCTGTAGCAAAGAAAATAGGTTAATGTCTTCATCCTGAGAAGATTTTCTTTGGAGGTATTCATAGGCAGCTTAGTTTTGTATCATGTCTGTACCTCATGGCTGATGTATCTTTAATTTTGGGTTTTTGTCAAAACCTAAGATGGTATCCAGTGCAATTAATAGATATACACACAAGACTGCTGACCAAAAGCTTTCAGATAATCTGTGAATGTCTGTTATAATGTACTTCAAGGAATGTCTGTGTTCTTCCTGTGTCTGTGAAGTGGCGTCGTAGAAGTGGTGACCATAAATATATGAAGATACATTGCCTATGCTTTCTGTTCTTGTATCTGATTCATGACAAAGCACGTTGGAGTCCTGTGTGATAAAGCTCAATCTTTCAGAAGATCAAATGTCATAAAGAAAAATACATTTATAACCTCAGAAAACTCACATGTTATTTTGGTGACAGCATGTGTCCCATAGTGATTGTTAAATTTAAACAAATATGAAATATGTTTTACTAAGAGAAACCACCTAGAGTCCTCCTAAATATAACACATTAGACACAGGTGTAATATTTTTAATATTAATTTAATTCTTTTAGTGAGGCACAAGTTTTCATCCTTCTAAAATAGTAGGTGAATCTTTTCAGCCTTGTCCTGTAATTATTGCAAACAAGCCTATGAATCTCCACTTTTAACTCTCACTTTTATAAAAGGACAACTCTCCACACAGCACGAAGATTAGGCTGTTATAGCTACGGTTATCATGTTAACAGCCTATCTATTCCCAGCAATACACCTTTTAAAACGCTTCTCAATTCTCATCTTCAGCAAAGGTAGTTTTATGAAGAACATCAGTAAGATGCACTTTCAACCCAAAATGATTTCGCTCTATACTAGTCCTGTTACAGATTTCATCTTTTCTATTTTTATTTATATGTAGAGCAGAGACATATATTCCTTTAAGGAATACAAGCCTTCACTCACATTTAGCTTGTTTTCCCTTCTAATATCTGTAGTTCTTCTGAAGTTTCCAGAATGTTTCTATCAACAGAATGGCTTCTGTATTACCATCTGTCTTAGAAGTTTTAAATGTCCCATTTAATTTCTGGCAGTTGATTCAAATTATGTCACAGCTCTCTTTACCTCCTTAGAGGGCACTTCCTTAACACCGTGCTATCCACAGCCAAATACATTGATAGTGCTGAGACTTTTGAAAAGTGGCAAAATCTATTCATTCTTATTCCATTTTCCAATACACCTGACCTTGTCTTAATTTGTGGTGGTCTCCAGCATTTGCTCTGTGTGCTATTTTTTCTCTACATTTTCCATGATTTTCCAGCTCTCAAAATTATGGATTCTCATCCACATCAATTCTATTATTGTCAATAACCTCCATATGCTTCATTCTGAACTTAGCCACCTCTTTTACTTGGAAAATTAACTCAGTCTTCCATAGCAGTTTCTAAGTGGTTTTGTTCCGTCCATAATCCAATCTCTTATCAGAGACCAATCAAAAACCTGCAATACAGACTCTTCAGCTTCTTCTTTACAAGGTTTATGTCAGTATGCTCACACTCTTTTTAAATCCTTTGAAAATATTTCATATTTACATAGCGTATGACGCATCCTTTTCACTTCTGAAGCACATTTTCATAGTCAATAACTGACTTAGATGCCAGCAAACTCAATTTAGAAAAACAAAACCTTTTGAATTGCATTTACTGCGGCAAGTGATTCCTAGCAGCCAATGTTTACACCCGAAAAATTTTGTGTATTTCTGTCAGTTACCGTTTTTCTAGACAGTTTCAGTTCAGGTTCATTCAATTATCATATCACAAAACTGCTGGGCAATTGGACCATTTCCAGTGAATTCACATCACCACTGACAGTTCAGTACACTCCTCAGCAGTAGCTCTGGGCCCTCTTTCACAGCTTTGCCAACTACTGGGTATGTGGATATCCCTGCCCTTGGCAGGGGATTGGAACTAGATGGTCTTTAAGGTTCCTTCCCACCCAAACCATTCCCTCCCAACCATTCCATGATTCTGTGATACATGTATTTGGCAGTTTAAGAGTTTGTGGTACAGGATGCACCTCCCTGGCAGCTGTATTAGGTTCCCTATAGAAAGGAATTTGCTTTGATCTTTCTTAGTTATCTATGAAACCATAACACCTCTACTGGGATATGGATATTTTTCACATTTTATAACTTGTTAGCAGTAATCCAGAAGCAACTGATGTGCTCTGTCTAGTGGGGAGCTCTCAGAAGCTTCAAAAGAGTGCAGAACATGTCGGATCACCTCTTGCAATTACTTGGTAACAGAGTGCTATGCTCTGTTCTGATGATAAAGACAAGTGATAGTTGCATTCCTTTAAAGATAAAATGGTCTGGGCTCCATCCTCCATTGGTTTCTCCTGTCACTGCTGTGTATTGGGAGAGCATTTAAGATCTTTCTTTTTTTCTTTTCCTTTGATTGCTAAAATTTCACTCAACAATAGGAGTAGATGAAAATTCCCCCAGCCCACAATTGTCCATATTTGCAAGACTTTAAGCACAATGCAGGGCATACATGATGAATTGTCTCATAGTGGCAGTGTTAGATAGCATCTTATATTTTGGATTATGAGCTGATGAGCTATGAATCGTCAGTTTATCTCACTGATTATGATTTCACTACTACCTTCTGCTTCCCCAGCTGTTGTATTCACTGGTAGCTTCTTACCTTGGACTGTGAGCTCTTTGGGGCATGAAGTACCTCTCAGATCCTGTTGTATCACGCCAGACCAATCTGTGTAATAAATTACCCTCTCTGCTAATATAGCAGAAAATAAGTGGTCATATTAGCATATTAACATTGCAGGTTAGCTGTCCTCAAAACCTAAATTTAATTTTATTATTTACTGGAGGACATTTGTCCTGGAAGCAGGTTATACTATCACCTTGGATCTTGCAGAGAGCAAGACCCTGATCTTACAAAGTCCCTCAGGAAGTTGCAGACTGCGTGTGTAAAAGGTTGAAGTTGAATGATCCAAAAGCCCAACACACCTCCCAACAATTTTAAAGAAGGGAGGAGCTCAAGGAACACAGAGAATCCCAAATCAGTTAATTTTAATGAGGTGCAACACTGCAAAACAGAAAAGATGTCAAATGTATTTATGTAAGGACCAGTTTCAAAAGTCAAGATTTCAAAACATCACAAGAATTTCTATAAGACATCCTTGAGTGCACTTTTACAAATAGACAACTTACATTTCCATTTTCCTTTCATCTTTCCTGGACTATGAACTTCTTTCCCTTTCCACTTCCCTTTCCTTATCTAGATATATTTAGAGTTCTTTAAAATTTTCTGGGGGTTTCTTTGACCACTAGTTCAGAAAATTTACACTTTATTTTTTCTAAAATTTTCTTTTTCTCTGTCTGATTTAAAGCTTTTTTGCTACTGTCATCTCTTGTAACTATCTATAATGTACAATAATTTTCTATGTCTCAAGGCTTTTAAGATTTCAATTTAAATAACTTTTTGGTGATTGACTTGGTTACTGCAAGTTTGGGAATTAAAAAGATGCACTTTCTTTTCAGAACAGCAAAATTGGGTATGACCAGCTGAAGATCTTAATGGTCTAAAACTGGTCTCATTAACTGATGACCTAATATACAATCAGACTTTCCAGAGCATGTTTGAATTCAAATTTCAAACACAATAGAAGTTCATTTTAGGCTTATCAAACTGAAGCATGCCCTACTAGGATCATATTCTGCATGCAAGGAAATTGCCTACTGAAGTTCTCATCAGCCCATGTTGCACATATCTAAAAGGTCATCAGTAATATAAAAAAAAGAAAAAGATTATATATAATATGCTCAATGGCCACAAACATTCATATTCCACTAATATTTTCCTGTTTATTAAAATATTCACAGTAGCATGAGGGAGATTTAACCTAGAAAACAGATATACTCTAAATTTAAGTCAATAACTGGTGAGAATTAGGATTAAATTCAGTTAATAGTTTATTCCATGTTTGCAGATAATATACTGCTGATACTTTTATTGCCTAGTATTACCTATGAAGAAATCTGATATTAGCCAATGCTGCAGGAAAAAAAAAAAAAAAAGCCTTAAATATATTAATGATCTCATCCATTGTATTTAAGCTCATATCCCCAAGTCTTCTGATATAAATTGTGGCAGTCTTCTGAGTCTTGTTAAAAAGAGACAATAATTCCTAGTCTTATAATGGCAGAGTTACAGTGCTGTGTTTTGTAATGGGCAAAATCTTGTTGGTATCTTGCATTTTACAGAACACTGTGAAAGAGTAAAAGTATTGCAGGAATTACTGGGAGAGGGGCGTTGGTTAAAATTGTAACACCGTCTTAGAATGACAATCTGCCTTCCCTAGTTCCATCTGGAGTTTCCCTTGAATCAATATTCCTTTCTTCTCAAATTTGTGAACTAAATTATTCAATGATATTGCTTTGTGATGTTAAACAGCTGTTGTGTTTCACCCCTAAAAGCACATTTCATTGACGGCTGAAGCAATTCTTTCATTTAAGATTTATTTTAAAAATGTCTTTGGTACCTTGAGCTAAATGCAATATATGCATACTAAAAAATACTATACATTTTATCACCTGTGATGAAAGCAAACTCTTTGCAGATGACAGATATTATTAATCCTACAGATGCCACTGAAAAGATTTTGAATATAACACTGTACCGGAAAAGATTAAATTAATAATGACTATACTGGGATCTGAGGTGAGTGGATCTGGGGCCAGTGTAGGTGCTTGAGGGGGTTTCTCAGACTGGAGACCAGAGCTTGTGCAGCACTGGATGACAGGACCTGAGTGGGGCCAGGAGCAACAGCAGCCAAAAGTCCCACACTGATAAGAGAAACCCCTGTGGAGCTCAGTTCCCAGGGTGGACAAATAGGCTAAGGCAGCTGGCATGGCAGCTCTTGCAGGAAGGGTGCTGAAGCTCTGCCAGCTTGACGAGGGAGCAGTGGTATCCACCTGGCAGAAAACCATGGCCTGTCTGAGCTCTGATGTGGACTATATCAACGGCAGACTACAGCAGGAACCCCTTGCTAGCCAGGCTGGGAACAAGGGCAGGAGTTCATTGCAATGTTAAATTCTATAACCTGTCCCTAAAGGATTGGTGTGGACATTGTAATGGATATGCCTTTAAATCGTTCTAAGTCATGATTTGAGCTGCATGTTACAGGAATTATTGTCACCGGAACCACCTGAACTAATAGTGGAAAAGTCTTAGAAGAAGCAGTTGCAGTGCAGCAGTGACCCGGCCTGAGCTGGCTTTGGTGTGCAGTAACTCCAAGCAACACATCACCTTTCCTGTTCCTAGTGACCACCAGAACAGATGGAACCCAAAGTCATGGACTAAATGAATTCAACAGACATTTTGTGGACGTTTTAAGGGCATTTTCCAGGGGTGGAGCATTGTCTAAGGAAACAATATCTGTGCATTCAAGCAAAGAATGGGAATGGAGGTGATGGTTAATGCGGTTGTATTGAATAGTGTGGGACCTGGGCATGATGTACATAGCATGGAAAAAGAGGTGGAATGTGCTAGTTTTGACTAGGTTAGGGCTAATTTTCTTCACAGCGACTGGTATGGGACTATATTTTGGATTTATGCTGAACACAGAGTTGATAATGTAGAGATGTTTTTATTGCTGAGCAGGGCTTGCACAGAGCCAAGGCTTTTGATGCTTTTTGTACCACCATGCTGAAAAGGAAGTTGGGGGTGGTTGGGAGGAGACACAGCGCGGACTGGTGACCCCAACACACCAAATGGATATTTCAAACCATGAGACATCATGTTCAGTATATAAAGTGGGGGGAAGAAGGAGGAGTCAGGGGATGTTTGGAGTGGTGGCATTTATTCTCCCAAGTCACTGTTTTATGTGATGGGGCCCTGCTTTCCTGGAGATGACTGAACACCTGCCTGCCCATGGGAAGCAGTTAATGAATTCCTTCTTTTGCTTTCCATATTAAACTCTCTTTATTTCAACTCATGAGTTTTCTAGCTTTTACCCTTCTGATTCTCTCCCCAGGCCCGCTGATGAGTTAGTGAGTCAGCAACTGAGTGGGACTTGGTGGCTGGCTGGGCTAAACCACAACACCCACAAAGAAGATGAGGGAAAGGCTGTGGATGCTGTATAGCTGTACTTTCGTAAAGCCCCTGACACCATTTCCCACACCATTCTCCTGGAAAAACTGGTTGTTCAGGGCTTGGATGCATGCACTCTTCGCTAGGTAAAAAAATGGCTGGATGGCTGAGTCCTGAGAGTAGTGGTGAACGGAGTTGATTCCAGTTAACAGCTGGTCCCTAGTGGGGTTCCCCAGGGATCAGTATTTGGTCCAGTGCTGTTTAATATCTTTGTCAGTGATCTGGATGAGGGAAATGACGTCACCCTCAGTCAGTTTGGAGATGACACCAAATTGGTCGGGAGTGTTGATCTGCTGCAGGGTAGGAAGGCTCTACAGAGGGATCTAGAGAAGCTGGATCAATGGGTTAAGGCCAATGGTATGAGCTTCGATAAGGACAAGTGCCGGGTCCTGCACTTGGGTCATGACAACCCCAGGCAGTTCTACAAGCCTGGTGCCGACTGGCGGGAAAGCTACCTGGTGGAAAGGACCTGGGAGTGCTGGCTGAAAGCTGCTGAACAGGAGCCAGCATGTGCCCAGGTGGCCAAGAAGGTCAATGGCATCTTGACTTATATCAGAAACATTAGAAGAGACTGCCCAGGGAAGTGGTGGAGACACCATCCCTGGAAGTATTTAAAGATGTGTAGATGTGGCATGGTTTCCTGGTGGGCTTGGCCATTAATGGTTGGACTTGATAATCTTAGACGAATTTTCCAACGTAAATGATTCCATGATCCCAGAGAAAAGAAACAAATTGTTTTTCTGGGAAGGCACCTACTTTTATATATTGATGAGAAATTTCACAGGTGCATAATCTACCCTCAGACAGTCATGTATAAATCAAATTGATTTCAATAGAAATTGGTTGCTTTTACTGGATCAACAGTATTACAGAGACTTCTATAGAGATTCCACAGCCAGGTTGGCCTTTAACTTTAAAAACCCCATTTTACACTTGAATCAGCAATTTTAGCTTCCAGATCTGACAAAGTCATCTAGAGGGAAATAAAATCTCTCATGAAGAAGTGGAGTATGGCAGAGTGTCCTAGAAAGAGCATCAGCTTTTTTTCCTATACCCTTCCTCAGGCACTTTCAGAGCCAGGATGCTGGGAAGGAGGGACCTTCCTTCTAACCTAGTAGAAACAATCCTAATTTGGCATGCAGTGAAGATTTTTTAAAATAGGATTAATGTGGGTCAGAGAACACTGAAGGGAACCATGACAATTTTCTCATTTTTCTTATTTTTATTATTCCTTGTAAGATATCAACCCTGCAAAGTCCTAGTATTAGATGTGGTTCCTTCTAAATACAATAACTTCATTTACAAGTAGGACAAGGACAGCATTAAGATCTGTCCATATAAAATTTTCAATCAATTATAACACCAGATGATCCAGCGTCCAAGTAATCCACTAAATCAGATACTCGATGACTTCTGGTTGAGAAAAAACAAGCTAGATGTAAAGCATGACTACTGCATTCTCCTACTCATTGTGACCCATTGTTTTGTTTTATTTGTTTATGCTTTAAGAAAGGATATCCACCTCTCTAGGCTCTTTCTTGGCTTTTTCTTCAGTATTCTGGCACTGCTCCAGAGGCAGTAATTACCTTTTAGCTAAAACTATATGCTTTTGGACTTAAATACCCTTTCTCACTTCTCCCTAACTTCTACAGCAACGTCATTGTATGCCTGTAACAAGCAGCCATTTTTGAAGCCGAGCACTACCAATGTGAGCAGGACCCCAAAATTACTCAAGACAGGAAATGAAACTCCCTGTTATATCAAAATGGAAAGGGAAGGAAATGAAATGGTCTACAGTTTTGTGTCTAGACACCATTACATTTCATTCAGGAAGTTTCACACATTGGATATAATATACTATCTAGCAGATGAGTAAAAGGAATGGAAATCAGATTTACTATGTTCTCTGATGTTTCCAATAGCACTGATGTAGAAGATACTGATGGGAACTTTGTTAAGACTCTCTGTGCCTTGGTCTTTCCATTTGTATAATAATACTAGTGTTTGCAAATATCTCTGAAAATTTCATATTTAAGCCCCCGGATTGTAACCTGGGGACTATTGTTAACTCTGACTGTTACTTAGACACATCACTGTGGTTCCCAAGCAGCTTCACGCTGAATTCCCCTTCACATCCTAGTAAGTCTTTCTTTTCAACTGTTAATGACTCTAAAAGAGCCATGCATAATAAATACATGGTTCACAGACAGCTACTTAGCCTGCTGTCTAACAAATCTTTAATTTGTTATCTAGTAAATATAGTAACACTTAAAATACAGAGACTCAATCAATGAATCTCTCTCCCTGTCTTATGTAACTGGAATACACAAAATGCAATATACTGCTGCTATTCATGGGCCAGCCACCCAATACATACATATATTACAGTATATATACATGAATCATTTAAAACATGTACAAAGAGCACTAACTTACTGACGCGAAATATGTTATTTGCTTTTCTCTCCCTGTCTTGTCTCTTGTGATGCCCTACAGCTGCCCCTCAAAAGGGAAAACAAGGGAGACAATTATCTGCAGCAAAAACGTGGGTCTAGACTTGATTTCAGTGTGATATCCTTTCTTTTGTTACCATAGGACCAGGTAACCCTACATCAGATTGACAGTACAAAATTCCATGCAGCACATGTAAATATTGTAATTCTTTGTGACAGCTACTGTGGGTTACAAGGTAAAAAAAGGAAGCTACAAAAGCTATTAATCACAAGTGGGAATATTTAAAGATTATCCAGTCTGTGTATGGAATTCATCAGAAATTTTCATTTATATTCCTGACAGAGTAGTAGAACACACCAAGTATGTTCCATTTTAAGGACCAGACAAAACAACCTCTAGTTGTCCCTTTCAACCTCAACCTTTCTGTGATCTCTGTGGTAACATCTCCGTGGAGTTTCCAGTGACAAGATGAGGCTCTATGAGTCTAGAGTAAATTTTTATATAATTGAAATACTGGAATCAAGAAATGGGTATCCTGTAGGTTCTGACTACCCCTACCAATTAAGTTATTCCATAAGAATTGTGCAGTTCTCTGCTTGTGGTAATGAAGACTTTGTATGGTACCTGACAAAACACATTAAAGTTAGAAAATCGTGCCTTAAGTGCATAGAAGAGATTTTCTTAGTGTTGATAATTTTATCTCACTATTTGATTTCCTTACATGGAATCAATCATCTCCAGGGGGTTGGTTTTAGACAGCTTGGAAATTTCTGGTTTAAGGATTACACTGAATATTTTTCAGGGTTTTAATCTGCATGGGTTGGTGATCCTTTCCCTCTGTTTTGTTTTAATTTTGAAAGAGAAATTAAGAAAGCTTGTCAAAGCCTTTGTTTTGTCTGGCTTCATGTCAAGCCCATGTGGAATTCTGCATTCAGGGTGTATTTTCATAAGATGACCTGGATTTCATGAAATTAAAAAGATTTGTCAGCTTTCAGAAGATGTGCAGCTGAGATATCAGTTTGTAATTATTTCTGAAATGTGGTCGTCAGTTGAGCTTACTTTTCATTGAAATCATTATTCTCAGCACTGTGTCTTTAAAACAGTATGTTTTGTCAAAGAATGCTGCAAATGATCTGTTTGAGACTAAAAACTAAACCAAAACACATTAAATGAAAAGCATAACAAAACTACCCAGCCTAATCAAACTCTTTCCTCTATTTTTGCTGTGACTCTCAAAGTACGCAATAGTTTTCTGCAATGGCACCAGCCACCTCTTCAGCAGTCTGTTCTACACCAAATCTCTCAAAAAGGTTGACTGTTGGGAGGGGAAATGCCGTAGTGAATAGTACTTAAGAAAACCCAACACACCAGGCATGCTTTTCCAGTGTTGGGGTTTTGGATACTGGGACAAAGAATGATTATTCAAGCAATTAAGATCACTTGATATTGACTCTCAGAGATGAGATTTTACTTTTCAAAAGGATATAAATCCTGCTGATAATGAATCAAGTTCAGTTCCAAAATATTTTAGGCATTTTGTTTTCCTTCTATTTATATTTGAGTTTTTGTAAGCTCTTCAGAAAAGATAAAGACAGAAATTTCTGATGATTTTGATATAAATAAATAAATGATAAAAGCCTGATTTCACATACATATTTATGATACTGAGATAAAGAGTGTGCATGGTAGCTAAAATCTTGCTAAAGTTCTAAAGGTAGACCACAAAATTTTGAGGTGGTAAGAAGAGGGTTTGTGTTTGTTGTATGATACCAAAGGACTTCACTTAGCTGCAACAGTTTTTTCAGTGTTTATAAGTGTATTTGAGTGAAATCCAGGTCCACCTCTAATTGATACAACCCAGAATTTCCATATTTGGAAAAGTCCATCAATTATATTTAACAGGAAGCAAAGCTGAATAGGATTGTTGATTACTTGAGCACAGCTATAAACGATGGAGTGTTTTAATGCTGGTGTGGTGAGATTAGAGAGCTATTAGTGAAATCCCCATTTAAAAGTATTTTTTCTACAAATTCTGTGTGGTGGGAATCTCTGCACCCTAGAGAAAACTAGTCAGCATCAAGTTAAACATGCACATATATATTTAAAATAGAAACACTCATATATATATATATGTGTGTGTGTGTGTGTGTGTGTGTGTGTGTGTGTTATATATATGTCTATATCAGTTTCCTGATAGAGAACAGGAAGCCAAACTAGAATGCAAATATAACTTTTGGCACAGAGATCATGTCAACCCAAACAGACTAAAATTAGTTGATGACTTTCCAAGTATAGATTTACATATAAAAGGAACAAAGCTGTTTAATTCTACATTTGCTGATAGAGACCAATTTATCCCAGAGGGAAGAGAAATTCTTGAGTATGGCTGTTGTCCAAAGTATTATAATTAGGAGAAAATAAATAAGATTTTACTTTGGTCATGCAAAAGGATCTGTTTTTCATTTTGACTTTTACCTGATGAGTAGGTCGAAAAATCTATATCTGGTCAACTTAAAATACTGAGGATTCATTAACAAGATTTAGAGCGGGAAACCAGTGGTGTTTCTTATTAAGAAACTTGTTTGGAGTTGATTTGAATTCTGGTTTAGGCACTAAGGTTATGCTGGCTGGTAATTGTGATAGCAAGTTTTGTTTGACATCCTATCGTGTAGTTGCATGTTGCTGCTAAAGATACCTTTCTTCATAACTGGGTGTATGATGCAACCTGAATGCTGTATGCTTTGTTCAGGTATATAGGCAGGTATAGAGTTTTCATTGTTCAGCTTTTTTTCCTTTTTGTGAAAAATAGTTTACAGAAAAAAAAGAAGCCAACAAACCAAAACCAAACAAATACTATTTCCACTACTTTAGACAAAAGCAAAATGATAAGTGTGAGAAAGGGTCATATTCATTTTTCTTTGAAAGAGCTACATATAGTTTCAGACAAATCCTTCCCACAGTAGAAATGGATTATGAAATTCTAAGTTAGGATTGATTTTTAAGGACCAGCCTGCATTCTTCAGCACCCTTGAATCAAAAGGTTAAAACAGCAAAGGACTTGTAATAAGAAGGAGTAATGTGGATGTTCTACTTTATCCACACTAGATATTAACTGTAAATCCTCTCATTGATAGCAATGGTCTGATCTGACTGAACTCTATGAAAGAGCTACCAATGACTTCAGAAGTTATTAAATGAGCATATAGTTGTAGTACGTGGCAACAAAAGAGTATACTTCAGATACCATGTTTTTATTAATTTGGGAAGATAATTAGCCTTCTTCCTCCCAAACCTGCAATGATAAAAATGAAAGGATTTGAATCAATCTTCCCCTGTTAGAAATGACATTTCTTCTGTTCCTAATTACAGTTAGGAGAGGAAGCATGCTCTCCTATTCCCATCTTCCATGTCTGACTTACTACATTTTCTTGTGGAAGTACTTTAGTGTGCTTCATCTTGGCTTATTTGTTATTTAAGAAATGAGGAACCATACTCTTACACACCTTACATGTAAGTGTCACGAAATCTCTTGCTGAAAATCCTACTTAAATGTAATACAAGAAAACAAGCCTCCTTGGAATTGTCCCAGCAACATGTCAAAAGCAGACAACAGCTGAGGAGAAGGGTGTTGTGTATGTAAAGAAGAAACTACAGTTTTGTCTTTTTTCCTCTGTGTTTCTTACGCACATGAAAACACGCGCACCAACGCTGGGCAGGCCATCAGAGTGGAAGTGGGAGAATTTACATTTGCTGTATCTCAGCAAAATCTAATGATGATTGGTCAAGTCAAAGTAATTTAAAAAGGAAAAAAAGAAATCCATGACATAGTCAATAAGACCAGTTGTAGGCTCTTTCTAGAGCATAGGTAAAATGAAGTCCAGGGAAAATTGTTAGGCAGTAAACACTTGAATGCAAAGTGGCTGACACTGAGTTATTTAAATAGATATTTTAAAGTATTTCCTTTTCCTCTTAATACAAAGTTCACTCAGCAGGACTGTGCATATAGAGAATTCTTCCTGACCTCAGTGCTACAAATAAACCAAATTATTTTACCACAGACAGTAATTAGACAGAGAATCATTAGTAAAATCCTGCTGTAAAATGTATGCTTGCTGGAGGAACAATCAAGGAGTCTCTACAGTGCTTTGCAGAATTGCTATTTCCTGTCCCTTTTGAATAAGCATTACCCATTTTCTTCATCCATCTATCAGAAATGTTCCCATACATATACTGAGTGGATGTATAGTATAATCTGTCAAACCTCCATGCTCAGCTCATGTGCACATCTGCTTGCTAGATCTAAGGATGCTCAAGTGATGATGGGGTTCTTGACAAACGGAAATAAAATAGTGATCTGCTTTGTCAAAGCATCCCATAAATATGATGCTACAAGCAAGTGAGCACTGTCTTAATAAGAGAATTAAGAAATGACCCTACAACATTTTCCCCTTATTCCAGATTTTGAGGGCAAGTATGTAATTTTGGCTGTATCACACAATTGATTTATGCAAACTTTTACTTCCCAAGCCCCAAAGCACTTTATGAGCTGTGCAACATATACAGGAACATTTTCACTTAAGACTAAATGTAGCAATTTCTGCAGTGAAGCTCTGCATCTGTTAATTAAGGTACATGTGTAGCCCAGATTTCATTTTACAATACCCTCGTGTGCCATCTCCATACCTCAGGCTGGGAACTAAAACAGTGAGGTTGCCATTAATCTCTCCAGGCTCAGGAATTCTCCCAGAGAGATTATGAAACTAGATTAAATCCATAGAGAGATCTCATGGGAATGCAGCATAGACACAGGCCAAAGTCCTGTACTGAGGGAACTCCCCTTCTCTATCATAGAATCATAGAATGATTTGGATTGCAAGGGACCTTAAAGATCTCCTAGTTCCAGCTTCCTTGCCATGGGACACCTTCCACTGGACCAGGTTGCTCCAAGCCCCATCCAACCTGGCCTTGAACACTTCCAGGCATGGGGCAGGCACAGGTTCTCTGGGCAATCTGTGACAGTGCCTCACCACCCTCACAGTAAAGATTATGTTCCTGATATCTAATCTAAGCCTACCCTCTTTCCGTTCATCATGCTTTGTCCTGTCATTTCCTGCTTGTCCTATCAGGATACCAAAAAAGTGAGTGGTATTAAACTTTCAAACTACAACAAAGATTTTCTTCATCCTTCTAGGAGATAAGAGTGGCATTTGGCCTCTGAAAATGTTCATTGAGTAGGAGGTAGAGCTTTTCGAGCATCGTAATTGATAGATTTGTAATTAACAAGCTTTGCAGCAGGAAGAAAATCATTGCATGATGACTAGATTACAAACCCTGTTCTTTCATCCTGCTGCTTGTGATTTTGCAATAACTCTGATTGTAGCTTCTCTGACATTTGCATATCTTCCTAAGCATTTGAGGTGCATGCTGATTTCATGTTTTACCTCCTTTTTATGTGTTGCAGGTGCTTGTCAGTGACTACCAGAATTTCTATTATCATCAGATTTTATTTTATTGAAATATTTGTGCAGAATAATATATCACCAAAGCATAACATGAGTCCATCTTAATCACACTGTGTGGAAAGACTACCAGAAGGCACTATAGGAGACAGGTGTTTTGGTCTGATCATTACAGGTAGATGGGTAGGAACCTTTATTGTCTGCATACAGAGCATGGGGAAGAATTTAAGGGTGGTTTTGCATCCATTTGTATTCAGCAGGTTATCTATGTATATGATCAATACTGCCTCCCCTTTTCCCTCAGTTGCTGCCTTTGCCTCATGATTAACACCAATCTAGTGTCTTGTCACGACTGAGGCAGTGGGACTTCAGAGTGACAGATGCTCTCATGGCAAATACAGTCAAGACTGATTGGAGCTAAAAGCCCAGTCTGTAAAAATGGGATGTGTTGACAGCTGTGGAAAGGTATCATAGTGTACCATGTACTATTAGGTTACTTGATGTTGTGCTTTGAGGTAAGATTTTGAGCTGGTGACTTAGGACTGTTGCTCTAAGTCATTAATTGTCAGGTCTCTTCACTTCTGGAACCTGCATTTCTTCACCAACTCTGATGATAAAATCAAAATATCCAATCATTTGACGTATGAGGTTTTATTAATTCAGGTGTTTGTAGAAATTTAGGATCTTTCCATGATGATATTTGTAGAAAATGACTAGCAGGTGTGTAAGATTATTTTCACATAACTGTAAGTACAGCAGGTATCACATACTATTTTGTAATGTCTCTTTCAGTCTGTATTCCATTCACTCATTTTTATTTGCTCTTTTAGGGCTCAGTTCTCAGATAGGCAAATAACTGAGACAAAATTCCTACAGAACGACTCTTTTTGGGACAGGGAAACTTGGTTCAGAGTGATGATAAGCGGACATTGATATAATATAAAATAATATGTATAAAAGAAATGCTTCACTATGATTGGAAAAAGAAAAGATTGAGAAAACTGTGCTCAAAAATTTGACTGCCCAGCTTATATCATGATAATAAGGAAAGTTGCTGACATAGGTTTCAGTTTAGAGGAGTCACAAAAGCACTCAAATTCCCTTTCTTCTATCCTTTTGACTAATAACATGCAACAAAATACTAATTACCATCCCTCAACGCTGGAAATATGAATTGCCATCCCTCAGTACTGTATTTTGTTGTTTTCCTCAGTCTTAGAAGGTATCAACAGGGCTGTGCCCTCAAAAAGAGATGAGATTTAAGTCAACTTCAGCCATCTTAAACTCTAGGATGTGCTTGTGGGGGGATCACAGTAATAAATTACACATGGGTCGTGGTAGTGTGGCTGTGATAGTAGCCAATGATACATGATATAATTGTATTTTTACTGTTTCAGTATTTTTTGAGACTGGGAGAGGGTTGCATTGATTTTTCTATGTGTGATGGCTAGCTACGAAGACTGGTTTTACACACACCTATGGCTGGAAATTTGATGTGCATTTTTTATTTATTTTTAATAGCAATTTATTTCAGTAACCACAGTGAGGACACTTGCTTTACAAGGCCTTGCTTTATCTGATTTTTTTTTTTAGAGTAAAAAAAGGTCTTTCAGGTTTTAAAAAGATTTTTCTTGAGCTTCAATACCAAGTTACATTCAAATCAGCAATTCAAATCAGCAATCACTTTTAAGAATATTAGGTTTTTTTTTTTTAATTGTGTTTCCTGGCCACAATGGAGAGGGTATTTGCTTATGATTATGCTATTTTTATTACTAACCAAGTAGATGACACTGAATATTCAAATTTGCAATGTAAACTCAACCTCCGGAAATTATAAGTAACACTTAAATCTTTTTTATTTCAGTAGTGATTAACAGATATATTGGAAATATGGCTTCTTTATAAAAAATGGCTAAATTTGCAAGAACAGGTTTATGTGTTTTTCCTGAAGAAACTCTCTGTGACATAAAAATAAACCCTTACTTTTTTTATGGTCTGCATTAATAATTGCACCTAGAAATAATACAGACAGTTGTGGTACAATATACATTACGGAAACTCATTAATAAACAAATCTAACTTTATGTATGAGAATAATGACAAAAGGGAGGTCTTTTGCAAGGTAACTCTTTTTTACAGAGGAAATGGCTCAGCTGCACTTGACAGTTTTTTTGAAAACAAAAGAATCAGACTTTGGCCAGCAGCTCAACAGGGATTTTTGGCAAGGTTGGCTTTATCATTTGTGAGGGCCAGCTACTCCCTCAGCCACACACGCTGCACAAGGAACAGTAAATGAGTTGGGGAGGGCTTTTATTTGTGGGAAGAAATGACAGTGCCAGGACCACTGAATTTTTAAAAGATGAGGATAAAAAGTGTGCTTCTTTGCCCCTGCTTTAATGTGCTGACATGCCAGTGTCACTTCAACAAATTAACAAAATAGTGTTTTCAGAGACTGAACCTGCCTTTTACATGCTCAGCGGTACATTCGCAACCACCCCCTCCTAGAATTCCCCTTCATTTGCTTGTAGAATTTAATCTCACACAGATACAATAAATTTGATAGACAACTTATGCTGGATTCTCTCCCTAACAGTGTATTGCACCTGCCAGCAAGATTCAGAGTATTGCGGTCTGTTGTCCTGCATCTCACAAGGAATCACTATGCCCACAGAGATACTTTCACAGGCTGTGCTACTCATAATGTCTTGAAGTAACATTTCTGTCCTTCCTCCTCATTTGACCGACCCATACTCACCACTTTCTTGCCATTTTTCTTAAGACATTTTCACTTCCATTTTGTTTCCCTGTAGGTACTTTCCTCTGGAGCTAATGGCCTTTTGTAAATATTGCTGTCTTTATACTTTTATTCTAAAATGACATGCATGATGGGTTTCACTGCTATATTCAAAAGTAAATTCATAGCCTGCCTTATTATTGACAGCCACAATAGAGTATTTCTCAAATCAGGTTTAGCTTAAGAGATATTGCTACTCATCTCAGTGCTTTGGGATCAGTCCTCTGAGGCAGAAAATCATCAGCAATGAGCTTAGATCACCAAGTTTGTGTGCCTTGTTGAATACCACAGAAATGTTCCCTGCAAAAACATGGTTAATATTCAGAGGTGTGTGACCTTTGGTTTTGCAGTCAGATAAAACTTGGCTTTCTTTTTTTCCTGTCTAAGATTACAAAGGTAAGGAAATAAGAAGATGAGGTAAATTGCATATTTATGCTTATTTCCAGCTCCCACAAGGAATCTGAGAAATACTTAAAATGCAATTATTTGGTTCAAATATTTTGTCCAGGAAAATATTTCCACAAGCGTTTTATAGACTTACTGTAAATAATACAATCACACGCTTCAGTCATTAAAAAGCAAGGAGGAGCAACAGAGAGAGAACTGAGGCATAAACAAAGATTTGAAGCCTGCTGCTGAGTCTATGAGACAGCAGAATGCAGAGTGGTTGCTCTAGGTAACAGAGGAAAAACCAGGTCTACCAAAGATGGCAAGGCTGAGTGAAAGAGGGAATGGAGGAGCTGGAAGTGTGAGACAAAACAAGAAATGTGAGCTCCCGTGCAGGAGCTTCTGGCAGCTCTATTTGGAGGAGGATTTTGTGGTGGGGGAATTTTTGCAGGTTTTATCCTACTTTTTAGCCAGGTCTTAAAGAAATGTTCCACAAAGACCACAATGTCTTTTTTTTTGCAGTTGGTTTTGAAGGTGGGTCATTTTATAACAGAAATTTTAAAAAGTTATTTTAAGTACACACCAGTGCCATGAACATGTTTCTTGTTACAGAGGAAGAAAACAAGGATCAGGCCACAGCTGGACAAACAGAAAGAAATGGGTTCATCATGTCGTTACAGTCAAAGGATACTGAATGATGGTCTCCAGTGACCTGTCTTTTGTTGTGGTTCTAGTGATGGAGATGGGCAAAGAATCTTTGGATAACATGATGGGAAAATGGGTGGCTGTTCTTGGTGTTCCCCTTAAGGGAAGCAGGAAGACTTGTTTATGAAAGGGATAGATGTACATAAATGCACAGCAGTAACTCCTTATCAAACTAGGTACTTTCAAGAAGAGAGGAAAGTTGTTCCATTATTATAGTACATATTTATTTATTTATTCATATTATAGTTCACTGAACCCTAGTGGTCATTGCATTGCCAGAGTTGGACATCAAAAGTAACCTGTGTCTGTCCAAGAGTGATCTTTGGTTCAGGCACTACCTGGAATATTTGTGAAGAGAATAGCTGTATGCAAACTGCCTGTGGTCCCAGATGCATAATAAATCCCAAACCATGCCCAGAAGCAGTCTGGGGACAACAGTGTACTTAGATCCCGGTCTAACCGTTGTATCATAGGACAGATGAAATCCAGTGCCTGGGAATGTTTCTCCTTTACAAGTTTGTTGGTATAGAGGTGGCTATCAAGATCAGCCCTAGTGTAAGGCATTAGGTGGCTTTTGAAAGCACATCCTCTACTAGCTCAGAACCAGTTACCTACACGGATTTCCATATCCTTATAGGATTTTCTATGTCGTGAGCCAAGTTATCCACCAATCTCAGACCAAGACACTGAGAATTACAGATTTCAATCCTCTACACAATACTAAAACTTTTCTAACCTCTGACCACTCTCTGACTCAGTTTCTCTTTTTATGGGTGTTTGTAAAGATTAAATCATTGCAACAAATCTTTTTGAAGATAAGAATCTTTTGTAATGGTTATGTACAATTCTCCTTTTTTATTTAGACCAGAATCAATGACTCTGTAAGTCTGCTAAGTGAACATGGCTACAGCAAAGGCTTTCTTGGCCCAGTGTCAACCTTTTGCCTAACTGTAAAATATGCAAAAAAAAAAAAAAAAAAAAAAGTCAAATTGAATTTTGGTTGCTATTACATGTAATGATTTTGAGATTTTTGTCATAATTAAGCCTTTATAAAAATATGAAATATTAAGATGAAAGTTTGGTATTTAAATGAACTCTTGAAAAGACTCCAGATAATATATCCTGAAAATGTCATGAAAATATCTTATAGGCTTCTGGCCACAGTTGGCTCGTATATGACATCAATTTTCCTGAGATGACAGCCTTTTCTATGTCTTCCTTGACTTTTTTATCCTTCAGTTTCCCATTTATCTGCCTGTCTCAGCTCTGTCATCTCTTGGCTGCACCATAACTTTTTCCTACTGAATCCTTCAAAGCCTGAAGGCACAATATGGATAAAGAGTTAATGCTTTCCCGTGTCTCTAGCTCTGTGATTGTCATTCTTCACTTGCTTTCAGGGGTGGAAATTCCAAGATTTGCCCTTGACTCTGAGGTTATTCTTTTTCCTCTCACAGCTTTTCAGGCTGTTTCCATGCATAGAGCTTTCTCTGGAGTGCTGCCAGAAGTTATCTTTATCCCATCACCCTCCTGCTGTTGCCAAAACCCTTACTCATATGCCAATTGCAATTCAGTCATTTATAATCTCTCTTAATTTCTTGTACACGCATTTTACAGAGTAATGCCAAGCTGCTGTCAAAGAACATCCATTTCCAATCCATAAACACCATCTCTGCTATCCCTGTGACATTATAGCCACCCTCCTGCTGTCACATAATAACCAGAGTCTTCACTGACTAAAGTGAAGAAATCTGACACAAGTGTTAAACAGGGCAAATGAAAGGAACTTCTGGATCAAATGCTAAACTAGTGGACTTTATGCCTTCATAACTACAAGTTTCTTACTGTATCCACAAGCCAGTTGTCACAGTCACTAGGTCATAACCAGTTTGGGTCAATACCTCCTTCTAGAAGCCATTTTCAGATCGAATCTACATATCACAGTTCAAAACCAAAACAAAAATCTTCTTCAAGTTGAAAATACGTGTTAAAACTAACAATGCCTGATGCTGAGAGCATCCCACTATCTGACACTACCTGCCACCTGGTGGAAAGGTTACTTAGTTGCACTTTTCTCTTGATGAGTTGGCTGAAGGATTTCTGGGAGAATCCCAATTTTTTTTAATGTGCAGTGCTACCCAGAAAGGCTAGATTCTAACTAGCTGAGAAAGGCTGGAACTAACTTGCTGAATTACCTTCCACACATAGCAGTTGGGACCCCATGACAACACAGACTGGGAAATCTGCCCAAGATAACTCTGATGGTTACTCACAGTAGGCTTCATGGTGCCAGTGCTACCATGAAGGCTGGGTTGTCTTAAAGCTGGCTTGAGCCTGTTTCCATAAGTCAGTCACTGCCTTTTAGGCTTACTATAAATCTGTCTTGTGCTAATTTAAAACAGATTGTCCTGTGGCTGTTTAAATTGTGACAACAGTGTGTGTTATGTCCTTATTGGTTTGAGCACTGTTGTTCACCCTGTTTGCGCTCTATTCTATGAAATGGGAAGGATGGCAATATGAGTGAAGGTCCTTTTCCATGTATGGGATATATTCTCTCCTGTACTTTCTCCGCAGTGAATGCCATGGTGAACAATTGCCACTGCTATGTAAAGATGCTGTGTAAAGGTGAAGGTCCGTTGAGAATGAAGGTTACGCTCCATCTTGAAAAGTTGATTTCAGGCCTTCAGGCAGATGAGGAGCTTAGAGATTACAGGCTCCATTTACTATGTTCCATTACGTCTAAAAAAAGATTTTGTAGCTGATTGTGAGCCATACAGATATGAGAGAGATACAGCTTGAGGCAAGGGCATTTTTAGTTTCTAGATTGTGGTAAGGGCTTTTTTAGCAACATGCTAAATATACAAATTCTGCATTTCATCCGGTAACTCCTGAAGGTAAAACATACAAGCTACCCTGAGAGCAGATGCAAAACCTCAGGACTGATATTTCCCAGGTAAGTATTGCATGTCTTTGGAATACAGAACCGTGCTTCATCTTGTCTTCTTTTATTTGACCTGTTGCATTCCTAATTGCACTGAGGTACAGATTAAACAGCAGAGATAGAAGATGTTCCCTTTTTCCCACAAGAGTTGAAACTCAGTTTTATTTCTAACCTACCTAAAATTTATGCTCCTTTTTTGACTGGAAGGTCTTGAGATTTATTTTGCAAAGGAATTCACTGAGCCATAATGAAAAATATGAGAAGCACCTCTTCTTCTTGATCTCACCCTACTGCTGCTACTACTGGCACTAATGACAGTGACACTAATTACTTCTACTATTAGAAGTTTCTTGTTCATGTATCTGAATCTCTGGAAAATTTGGTACTTTCAATTTGCAGTGGCTGAAAAACACTGTTGTACTGCCTGGACTTCAGATATTTAGACAAATAGGTGGGTGCAGGACTCCTTACAGAATAACTCAAGGTGGCTACTAAATTTCATTGAATTCCAGAATTTCACTTCAGATGACATCATGAGCATTCCAAATCATCTTGCCAGAGCCAGTAGTCAAGTTTATAAGTATTAAAACAATTGGTAGACCTAAGAATCTTCAAAAAAATCTGTTTTCACTAAGACTTATGAATCCAAATTAAAATTAAGCAGCTAAATCCCATGGAAGATCTAAGTTGAAAGTGGTGGGAATGCTGTGCTGAAGAGCAAAATTGGATCTTGACTTGAGTTTGAGGTCAGAGGCATAACAAGCTACCTCCCTCCCCAGATACTTTCTGAGGTGAAGACATCCAAAGTCTGTCACAACACTGCAACCCATAAGATAAAAGAAAGAGTTATTTTGTATTGCACCCACTCAAATGTCAGTCAGGGAGTCTCTTGTGAAACAGCTCTATCATCCTACACTGAAAAGAGGTGTCAGGTAGCAGTACCTTGCTACACAAGGCTGTTCATTTGTCTCAGCAAGTTTCCTTGATCGTGAACAAATAGAAAACCTTCTTAACTTCCTGAATTGTCACAATAATACTACAAGTAAAATAAAAATTTTTCTCTTCAGCCTGTGAATGTTGAAATATTTGTAAGATTTTTCATGTGACAAAGTGAAGCTCTCTACCTTGAATGTTCCTCAGCTGAGATATATGTCATCCATGCTTCCTTTGTATTTTAATTTTTTTGGGGAAAAAATAAGGAGAAAAAGAAGCTTATATAGAAAAAATATATTTCACAACTAATTTACAGTTTTACCTAGGACTATCCTGTCCTGGCTATCATTATAAATATGTATCAGCTAAAGAGACTTATTGTTTATCAGCAAAGAATAAATGTTTATATGAATTATCAGATTCACCTTGAGAAGTAAACTTTTCTTCCCAATTTAAGCTGGGTTCACTTAGTTTAAACTGTCCCTACAACTTACTTTTACTGATGCTTAAAATTCTTATCAGAAAAAAAAAGATCAAAAGGAAGAAGGAACACTCACATAAATACACTCTGAGAGAAGTTCCATGAAGATTTTTGTTTTAATTGACACTCTCTTTTCTTGCCTCTTTACTTAACCTTACTTAAGACATGGTCTAAATTACTCCTCTTATTTAGAGGAGTTTAAATAGATCATTTAAATAGATCATTTATATACTACATTTAAGGATAAGTGCCTTACTTCCTTGTGTTCTCTTGAAATCAGATTCTTCAAAAGCTGGGATAATTTAGTGTTATTTTTTCACATTAATTAGGTATTGAGGAAAGTGCCTAGTATTGTAGCATGGGCATTTTTCTACCATGGATACAAACTGAGGTCTTGGGAATGCAAGTTTACGTCTTTAGCCTTGCATGAAGGACAGTTTGTTTCCCCATCAGAAAAGCTATGTGTAAACCACCACTGGCAAAATCAAAAGCTTCAAGTAAACACAGACAGATTTTCCTTTGTATTTATCATGCTTGTGCAGGTACAAATTTACAGCAAGATTTTCACAGCAGTGTACCTTCAGTGCACAAATGGAATACTCTCCAGAAAATGAAATGAGGGAGATACCTAGTGAAAATGGAGCTTTTCAGAGGTATGTGTTAGCTTCCATTGACTTTTCAAAGTAGTTAATCTCTGCAGAAAGATTGGGCTGCTACTTCATTTACATTGAGAGTTGTCAAAAGTTCACTTGAATCTCTGAAACTTTACATAATAAAGGAAAAGAGGAGATGCAAGAAGCAGAAGTAAAGAGAATGTGTCTTGCAACTATGCTATACAGGAAAGAGCAGTAAATATTTTTTTTAAATTCCTTGGCAAGTGACTCCTCTATGTATTCAAGAAGCCAACAGCTGTAGAACCAGGCAAGTTATTAGGCTATATCTAAGTCTGTAAAGATGAAGTCAAAACAAAGCTCAAGGTGACTTAGGTCTTTGTGTGTAGGATGACAGAAATAAAGAAGCAAAAGGTCACAGAAGAAAGAAGTGCTTGATCTTCAAGAATGGTGAATGACAACAAAACAGAAAGAAGGACTTAAACATTTAAGTCAATGGAACGACCTGCACCTTGAAAAATTAAGCCAAGGAAGGGAGCAGCTATGGGGGAAATCTGCAATGTTGACCTCCTAGAGAAGAAAAAAACAGAAGGGACAAGAACAGATAAAATTAAAAGAGAGGAGAATGCAGAATTGAAACAAATTCAAAGCTAATTTTCTTAGAACTGCCTTGGCATTCCGTTTTCATCTCAATGAATGTTGACCATGTTTGCTAGTGCTGAATTTCACCTATTGCCATAAAGCTTCACCTTTTGTGGGAGAAAACACTGTATTTGCATTGCATTGTGTAGATGCTAACTCAGCAAGGTAACAACAGTAGAGGCTACTAGACGCTACTACAGTAGAGATGATAAGAGTTAATGCATTTATATTTTTGAGGGCACTATATGATACTCTCCATCTCAAGACAGCCTAGTGCCACAAGTTAATACTTCACTCTCAGTCTTATTCCATTCCTCACATAACCTGGACCTATGAAATTGATCCAGCGTGACTGAAACAGAGGATTTCTTCACTTCACAACCATTCATTATGTTTTATTTCACTTAAGTGATTTTTAATCCACTGCTGGGCTATGGTCCTTACCCTGTGGAGATTTATTGTCTCTGAGAGTTCCTTATGAAGAAGTATCAAAGTAAGTTATGTCCACTGAGTCACCTTTATGTACTGTTTTATTAACTTTTTCAAGGAATCTGAATAGGTCAGAGGTGTGCTATTTCTTTTAAGAACTTACAATCCTATTCTCCAAACACTATTCTACTCTCTCCTTAATTAAGACCCTACCATCTGCTTGTTTCCAATTTGCACCTTATCCGAGGTTCCACTATGTTCACAGGTAGGATTTCCAAATATTTAAACCTGACTTTGAGGTTTTCTTTCATTTCCTCACCCAAAGATATGATAGGATTTATGTGCATTAAAAATGTAAAGGATTTAATTTCACAGCAGGAAAATTTCATCTTAACAGGAATTATTGGCTTGACCAATTTTTCTGCTGAGAATCACTGCATTCACTGGAGAAACATGACCTCAGATTCATAGACCAACAGATTCACAGAAAGGATATCTGGAGGAGATTTCTGAGGTCACATTCCTGCTTGAAACAGTGTCAGTGTCCCCATCACTAAGTGTGGCACACCCCATGACTTGCCTAGTAAAGTCCTGAAGCCCTCCAAGGATGGAGATTCCGTAGCCTCTCTGGGTAACTTGTTCCAGTTCTGTACTACCTTCCCAGTGATATTTTTTTAAACATATATCTGATCTGAACCTCTTAAGACACAGTGTGTGGCCGTTATTCCATTATACTTTATTTTGCCTTCCTTTGCTTCCAAAAAGACTCTGAGACTCTCTTCTTTGAAACGCCCCTCCATGTAGTTCCTGGCTGGTATTAGATTCACTTGTTTGCCTCTATTTTCTAGACTAAACCAGACCAGGTATTGCTACCTGTGGACCAGCCACATGCCCTTGGCTGCTGCTGAACTTCACAACACCTCTCCATATTACTCTTTGAGTTGGACTGAATACTGCTTCATGTGGAATCTCACCAGTGCTGGGAAGAGAAAGATAGCTTACTTTGATTTTCTGGCCATGCTTTTCAGTATGCAGTATTTCCAGTTTCCAGGGATAACACATTCAGTGGCTCATATCTCCTCTTGGAGACCATTACAACCACCAAGTCCTTTTCAATAGGGCTATTACTCTGTCAGACTCTTTCCATCCTGTCTGGATGCTTAGGATTACTCTGCAGTATGTGTAGAACTTTCCCCTTTTTACTTGATGAGTCTAGTAATATCTTTGTTACAATATTCCTCAAGTTTGTGTAGGCCACTCTGGCTGGAAGCTCTGACATTGGCTCCTAGGCTCTCTCCAAGTTTATTGTCACCTGAAAATTTGCTAAAGGTACCCCATATCGTTGTCAAGGTCTTTGATGAAGATGTTGAACAGTATGGGTCCTAGTACTGAACTGTGGGATGCTCTACTCATTGTTGTCAGCCAACTGCAGAGTGAGCCATTGATCTCCGTTCTTTGACTCTAGTGATCCAGTCAATTTTTTCCTCACCTTACAGTCTATTCATCGACCCTGTATTTCCTTAGCTTCTAAATGAAAATGCAGTGGGAAACAACATCAGAGAAAGCTTTTGATTTGCATACTCGAAGTAAAAATGAGATCTGACCAAGATAGTTCCCTTGCATTATTTCCTATAAGCCTCAATAGCTGACATTTCTTTTTGTTAAGCTATCTAAAGAAACTGTTAACTATATTGCCCAGTTTAATACCTTGAATTTTGTCAAGATAAATCTTTTTCTTTTTTTTTTTTCCTTTTGAGATTCAGATCCTAGCCACCACAGATTTTGGGCTACTCTAACGTGCTAACTCCTGTGTAATTACACAAATTTCTCAGTGAACAACATGACTAATGAAGCATGTATTCCTACAAATGTGTGCCCAGCAACTCTCAATATGCCAACACCTTGGCTGTCTATATACCTTCAGGGAAGTATTGCAGGATATAAAGTTTCAGTTCATCATAGAGTCCTTGGTGTCTTCTCATCCTGATCAAAACCCCCTTCCCCTTCCACTGCTGGGGCAGGAAGCAGGTGCTGTGGCTAATTCAGATGTATTTGTAGATGGATGTCCACACTGGAAATGTAACAGACATTCACTGAAACCATCCAAGAGCTGTTCTTTGGCAAGAACCTTCATAAAGTTTCCTTTCTATACCCAACCCCTTGTTTCATTGAAACTTGGGATTTGATATCTATTTCTCCCTCTCTGTAGATCCTGTCTAGATTGATCACTGGGTTTAGAATTAGCCTGGTGAGGTTGAGGGTGGTGGGTATGACGAGCATGGGCATACAAAGAAACTTATTCTTCTAAGTAACCACACTAAAACGCTTTTAAGCTCCATAAAAATGAAATCAGCAGTTAGGTAAATTTTCACTACTTTGGTTTTGTTTGTTTGTTTTCTCCTGATACAAACCATTTAAACTTCTACTTAAACATAGAAGCCACATCCACTAATCTAGACAAAAAATATTTACAACATGCTTTGCTTGCTCTTTTGGTCTTATATCTGACCTTGAAACTGTAAGCTCAATATGTGATGCAGGAAGTCACCAGTTCTGATTTTCTGCAATACTGGACAAGGTACTTATGGTGAACACTGAATCCTGTCTTCAAGTGTTAGGCCACATTGCTCCTAAATGGTACCAGTTATTTCTGCAAAGGATGTCTCAGTTATGGCCACTGTGTTATCCTTGCTCAGGATATTCTGCAGTTTTCTCAGGGTGAATGCAATTTTACAGGAAAAAGATACCAAGACCAAATATCTGAGACCAAACTAGATTATTCCAGGAACTTTTATCCAAGTGCAAATGTTGATAGATCACACTCCCATTTTAATAAGCTGCCTGGCATGTAACAGCTGACAAATTAAGACCATCACTCATCCTCCACCAAAATGTAAACATGAGAATATAAAGTAAAGAGAAATAAAAGGATTATTAGAGGGACGAAACAACTCTCCTGTGAGGAAAGGCTGACTCAGGGTTGTTCAGCCTGGAGAGGAGAGGAGAGGAGAGGAGAGGAGAGGAGAGGAGAGCAGCGGAGGGATGATCCGAGGCCTC
>WBMZ01014344.1:238581-279937 GCA_013400975.1 Atrichornis clamosus
GGAGAGGAGAGGAGAGGAGAGGAGAGGAGAGGAAAGATCCTGTAGGACCTTCCAGTGCCTAAAGAGGCTACAAGAAAGCTGGAGAGGGACTTTTGAGCAGGGCATGAGTAGGACTTCAAACTAAAAGAGATTAAGTTCAGGTTGGATACTTGGAAGAAATTGTTCACTGTGAGGGTAGTGAGGCACTGGCACAGGTTGCCCAGAGAAGCTGTGGATGCGTCATTCCTGTAAGTGTTCAAGGCCAGGTTGGATGGGGCTTAGAGAAACCTGGTCTAGTGGAAGGTGTCTCTATCCATGGCAGTGGGGTTGGAACAAGATGGTCTTAAGGTCACTTCCAACACAAAGCATTCTATGATTCTATAAAGTAGGGTCATGTAAAGAACAAAAGGCTCTTGCTTTCCTCCAAACTTGAATAAGAATATGTTATGATAAGGTAATCTCACTCCTGGTATATACATTCCTCAAAACCTTGTTTTAGTACCTAAAAATATATTTTGCTTATGCAGCTTCACTCTTACTGCACATATATTCACAGAAACCAAGTCCAAGCCAGTGGCAGCATTATCTCTGAGAGCTGGAACACAGCTTAGTATTCCAGCATTTGCAAGTGAAAAGTGGTGAGTGTAATTAGTTGGAACAATACTTAACAAATGCCCTGTACATTCATAATCCTATGCAAACACCGAGATGACTGCATCCCCACAGTAACTCTGATGACTTTAGTGTACTTAAAATGGATTTAGCTCATCAAGAGAAATGCTAGACGTGTCTCACTCTTTAAATATATTCATTTCCCTTTGAAATTGATTTAATGAGGGGGCTGATTTAGCCTATACAATCAACCGAATCAGACTTTAAAATTGCATACTATATTACATTATATATATGTATATATGCATGCACAAGCACACGCACATCTATATTTGTATATAAACATATATATAGACAGACATTGGTTCTGCTCTTTTGTCACCTCTGGTCATCTTTCCACTGAAGAAAATTAAGAAAAATAAGTCAAGAATCCTACACTTGCTTAAAAAAAGACTGTAGTATGACCTTCTTGTTAATGATTTATAGCACCTGGGGCCCTGAATGTTAGCAGAGATTTATGCAGAAAAAAAGAAGAGGGTAATTGCAAAAGGCAGTGGTAGGTATTGTATTCTTATCATATTATATATTATATTCTAAATTCACCCTCACCAAACAAGCAAAATAAATACTCTCCCATTGATTTCAATGATACATCCCATTCTGCATTTCAAAGAAAAGCAGGTTAGGATCTACTGCAATATGTCTGCAGAGTATTTAGAAACTGCTTACATTTTAGGGAAAATAGTAATAGCTTGTTTTTTCTACTTAATTTTGAATTTTATGAGCTAAGACTGAATGATTTTAATTTCTTTCCAGAAGAATAAAAAAATTGTGACAACAGTAGATTTTGAAGCAAAACAATTTAAATGCTATAATTACTAGGTAGTAAGAGAAGGCGAAAAAGTTCAGGAAGTTTTCGTTTGAGGCAGTGTGTGCTGATTAAGTCAGGACACAATTGCTGAGAGGCATTAACGGGTTTCTATGTGATGCGTGCAAATTTTATGCAGAAGACGTGCAAAACACAATTTTTCATTTTGTTACCGTATAAATCACCTTTGTAAGCAATACATTATCTCTATTCTCACTTTTTGCATGTCATGTCTTGTTTACAACACTAGTTTACACGCAGTAACCTAAAAATATAATCTAATACCAGAGATCTGTAATCACTAAATGTCTCCTTTCCATTTGTGTTTTATTCACTGAATTTTAAGAATAGCAACATGCCTAGAAATGTGCAGAGGAAAATGATAGCTGCCTGAAGCTATTTGAAAGGTTTTAGTTTAAAAAAAAAAAGTAAGAATTAATTTTGTATAATACTGGATATGGCTATGAGTTATTGGATAAAACTGAGAAATGGAAAATAATGACAGAGTGTTGAGAGGAGAAGTGGGAAAAGAAGGTGAAAAAAGAGACTGAGACCTATTAATCTGTAGAGTAATCTCCAAAGGGGAATAATATAAGCCCCATTTCTTGACATTTAAAAGTAGACTGAACAAAAGGTGAATAAATGTACATTAGGGAACAATACTGCATTATCAAAGAGATTAACGAGTGATCTAACACAGCTCTGCTGCCTGAGTGACTGTCCACTGATACAGACTAATAAACTCTTATGGAAAGGTCTCTTTCAGTGCAAATGTAAGACAGTTAGGACTTTTCTTAACTCTGAGCAGAGGTATAAACCTGCCATTTTAATAAAAAAATGTTATAACCCTTCTCCAGTTCTTTTCTCCAACTCCTATCTTTCCTGTATCTGTTGTGGCGTGGAGTGTTTCACAAAGCATCAGGGGTAGAAAAAGGAGCCCTGACTTCAGGGAGTCAACAGCGTCAACCATGGTTCTGGTTAATCCAGAAATCATAGCCAGAACTCAAAACTATTAGAGACCATGCAGGCAGTAAAGCAACATTAATGATTGTACTACTAAAATCTTTGTAAATATCTTTATCTCAGAAGAATTATGGTGTGAGTTTAGCGAATGGTCCATTCATGCTATATTCCTTAGATTAACTGACAGGACACCTTACAAAAAGGATGCCAAAATCTTCAGGGAACTGCTAAAATTAACACTATCTTCAGTGAAGTATTTGATCAATTCTGCTAAAAAAGCATAATAAATGGGACTGGATTAATAATTTTTTTTTTCTTTTCTATCAGGCTGTTCTACAATTCCTTTAGCAAATTTCTCAAACATCTTAGATAAAACAGTTCATGGTATCATAGAATCATAGAATGGTATTGTTGGAAGGGACATATAAAGGCCATCTTGCTGAACCCCTCCAAAAATAAGGTGGGACAATTTCCACTAGACCAGATTGCTCAGAGAGCAGTCCATCCTGACCTAGAATGTTAGAATGTTTCCAAGAATACAGCATCTACTACCACTTCCACACACATCTGTTCCACTGCCTCACCACCTTCACTGTAGAAACTTCTTCCTTAGGCTAACCAATCCTCTTGTAGTTTAACCATTATCCTTTGTCCTATCACACCAGGCCTTGCTAAAAGTCTGTCCCCATCTTCCTTATAAACACTTTTCAAGTACTGAAAGCCCCTCCCAGAGCAGTCTTTTCTCCAGGCTGTACAAACCCAACTCTCTCACCTTGTCCTCACAGGAGATGTGCAGCAGCCCTCTGATCACTTTTGTGGTCCTCTTCTGGATCTGCTCCAATAAATCTGTGTCTTTCCTGTACTGAGGACCTCAGAGCTGGAGAGAGTACTCCAGGTGGGGCCTACTGAAAGTGGTAGTCCTTTGACCTGGCTACACTTTATCTGATGCAGTCCAAGTTACATTTGGCTTTTTGAGCTGCAAGTGCACATTTTTGGCTCATGTTCAGCTTCTCTTCCCCTAGCCTGTATTGATATTGGGGGTTGTGCTGCCCCAGGTGCAGAACCTTGCATTTGGCCCTGTTATACCTCACGAACTTCCCATTCTCAACTCCACTTCTCAAGCTTGTCCAAGCCCTTGGGGAGGACATCCTGTCCCTCAAGTGTGTCAACCACACAACTCAGTTGCATGTAATTTGCAAACATGCTGAGGGTGCACTTAATCCACTTTCTATACCATTGATGAAGATGTTAAACATTACCGGTCCCAGTACTGGGGGACACCACTTGTCACTAATCTCCATCTAGATATCGACTCACTGACCACTACAATCTGGATGCAACCAGCCAACCAATTCCTCATCCACTGAACAGTCCACCCATCTAATCCTTGCCAGGTTCCATAGACTTATGCTTGTTCAGGTTCCTCAGGTGGCCACAAACTTGATATTCTCTCACAGTGGGAGGGACTTTTTTCCCCTAGTTCCTGTTTTGCAGTCTATCCGCTGAGAAGTGTGGGCAGACAATGTGTCATTGAAGACTGAGTTAAATATTTTGGTTTTGCTACTCTGTTTGGAAGCTCTTCTAAGAGCTCTGCTTTTGCTAAAGTTTAGTTTAAGTTCATAAGCAGAGAACATTTACATTCTCTTATCTTTCTCTGGTACTTTTGACATATTCGCAGGTAGAAACCATACCTTCTGTCAGCTTTCATTTTGGCAGACCAAATGAATCTAACTGATGTTTTCCATGTTCCATATACTGTTCTCATAGATATTTCTTCATCAGTTCAAATTACATTGAAAAATATTATGTATTAGTGCCCTAACTGTGAGAACTGTGCACAATATTCTGGGAGAGGAATACCTGTTGCAAATATGTCAACATTTCAAATGATGGTGGTGTTAGGACCTTTCTGCATGTGGCTATAGAATCATGTTTGTTATTTTTCATGGTCTTGTTATGCACTTTACTGAAGGGTGTCCTGTGATTGACTGGCAGAAACAGAAGTCTCCTTATCATTTCCAGAAAAAAAGCATCTAAGTTTAAAGTGGACATAATGTTCTAAGTTCCTAAAGGTCTGAATCTCAGTTTTTACTGTTCTTTTTTTCCCATTCTTAAAATGATCTTATTTACCTTTTACAATATTCTGTCTGCTGACTGGTCTTGTGATCAATTTATTCATGAAATGAAAACATTCCCCTAACTACCTAGTCCATTAATATCTTCCCTTTCAGTCTATGGATTCTTTTCCAACACACCTTTTATAAGTATCCCAGCAGCCTGTTCCTTACTCACCTTAGTACTGACAATAAACTTATCTTCACTGACTTAAGTGATGGTTTACCATGTGGTATTACGTCTAGTCCTTCACAAAAATCTTGATAAATTAAATCCTCCCATGAATTATAAAGTTTTTTAAACTCAATCCAAATTGACTAATTATTAGTTCATTTTCCATTTATTTTTAACAAGAAAAAGTCCTTTGATTTACATTCTGAATTATTCATCTGATGTACCCCAACAGAAGTAATCTCAGCTCCAAACTGAAACACAACTTGTTTCATTATCTCCACTTGTCTATGATCATGCTAATTGTAACTTTTTCAATTTTTTTAATAGATCCTGGATTCTCTTGAATGTTGAATACATTGCCTCCAAAGAAAGACTCTAATGTTTAAACATGTGTAGTGGCTTTCAGAGTTTTGCACACCAAATCACGTATTTATATCCTAGGTCATAAAATTCATACTGTTGGCTTCCAGCACTGAGGCCTTGCCATTACATAAGGGATCATTTCTGTAGGTTGGTAGGGAGAAATACTCGAAGTAATTGGCTTCCATTTCCAGGATAAGGAGATCGGGAGTGGTCTGCACCAATTTATGAAAGTGAAATCCTGCTTAACCAGATTGGTATTAGTTTACAACACTATTATTGTGTCAGTGAATCAGAACAGTCATTGCTGTTTCTCTTGATTTTAATAAGATTTTTGGCACTGTATACCATTAAAAACCTCATGGAAGAACTAATTAAGCTTAGTCTAGGTAAGCAAACACTGAGAGGGATCAAAAACTGGCTGAATGACCAGGCTCAGAGGGTTGAAGTCAGAGGCACAAAACCTAGTAGGAGACCCATCACTAGTGGTGTAATCCAGGTGTAGATACTGGTACCAGCATTATTCAACATCCTTGTTGATGACCTGGATGAGGCAGAGCTCACCCTTAGCAATTTTCCAGATGATACAAAGCTTCAAGAGTTTCTATTAAATTGGAGGATAGTCCTGCCATCCAGAGGGACCTGGACAGGCTGAGGAAAACAACTGACAGGAATGTCATGAAGTTCATCAGAGGGAAATGTCTAAACAGGCTCCTAAAGGTGACTAACCCTCTGCACCAGAGCAGTCTGGGACCAATCATCTGGAAATCAGGTCTGCAGAAAAGTGCTGGGGAGTCAGAGTGGACACTAAGCTTGAAGAGAGCTAGTGATATTCCCTTCCAGTCTCTTGACTACAGCCTAAGTCCCACCAGCAGATTGAAGTAGGTCATCCTTCCTCACTGGTGAAACCACACCTTGAGTGTCCATCAGGTCTGGGCCCCACAGTGCAAGAGAGACAAGGATTTGCTGGGGCAAGTCCACCAAAGAACTTGAGATAGTGAACAATCTGATGTATGCGGAGAGGCTGAGAGAGCTGGGACTTTTCAGTCGGGAGATGAGGTGGCTCAGGGAAATCTTAGAAATGTATATAAATACCAGACTAGGGGGAGGAGGGAAGTAAAGCATATGAAGCCAGACTCTTCTCATCAGTTCCTAATCACAGGTGGAGAGGCAAAACCTGAAATACACACAATTCCATTTAAACACTAGAAAACACTATTTTTATTGTGACAATTACTGAACACTGAAAGAGGTTGCACAGAGAACTTGTGGGGTGTCCAAACTTAGATATATTCAAACCTGAACTGGACAAGTCCTGAAAAACCTGCTCTGGCCATCTCTGCTTTGAGCAGGATGTTTGGATTATGCCACCTCCAGAGGTTCCTCACAGTAACATCAGCAACAACAACATCACTTCTGTGATTTATTATTTTGTGGCTCAAATAACAAAAATTTGAATTGTTGAGAAAGGAAGTTTTCTGTCAGAGTGTTTTTCATCTGAGTAACTGTGAAGTTCTCCTTTTAACTTTGCCCTGCAAGTGACTCTAACTTATTAGCTATAAGACTTTTAGAGTGTTGTCTTGAGTTACTCTTTATGGACAGCTGAGATTTGTATGCAAAATAACAGTTCTTTTCCCTCTGCAGTCCTCTCAGAGAAATGCAGATGGGTAAATTCAGTATTCTAGACATATTTTCCTCCACAGAAAGAGCAAAGCAGCCTTTCTGCCCTACTTTTGGTAGAATTTAAGACAGCTTGAACAACAACAAAATGTAGTATAATAGAGATTTCTTGTTAACAGCCTTTGTTTAAATAGATAAGATTTTATCTGCAGTTTTGCAGACACTCTAGCTAAGGTTTGTCCCTTACCCTTTCCTAAGGCAGCATCCAATGATGTAAAACTTCATATCAAATCTTGGCAGTTCAAGGAACTACCGACGTTGAAGAGTCTTTCCACATTTTTTTCTATTTTTACTATTTTCCACATTTTACTATTATTTAAGAAATATTTTCTTGAGTTGTTGAGATTTAAATGTTTTTTCCTTACTTGCATCCATGATCTGGAACAATCAAAATATACAACAAATGGTCATATAATTCTGATTTAATGACAAGGCTTTGGTAGAATTTATTTCATGTGTAGGATTGGTTTGATTGGTTTAGAAACCTGTATTTCCAATTACATTTTGAGGAAGGAAAGAAAAGTGAACACAGAGAGGGAAAACGAGGTGTTCATGCATGAGCACATGCACACACACAAATTAGTGAAAAGACAGAAAAACTAATTTTTTTTCTCAAATAATTATGGCTACGTATATTTGGTAAGGAGATAGGCCTCTGAAACATAGGTCTGCAACAGGGTAATGACTTTACAAAGTGTGACTGACAGTTACTGCACTACCTCTTTAATAATGCTCTTACTTCTATCAAGAATGCCTTATACTTTCATCACATTTCAAACACATGTTACAGCTGAGTGTGCTACTGAAGCATCAAAGGAATGAATAAAAAGATAGTTTGTATAAAGCTAAATGAGCTGATATGTTCAATGAACACATGACAAAGAGGACAATGCTGTATCATACAGTTACATCACTAGAACGGGCTGCTTTACCTTCTGGAGCTGGTGTTCTCACAAACAGGCTGCATTATAAGTGACATTTTAGGTTGAATTTATTGCAAGTGGGTTTCTGTGCTGAATATCTGTAGCAATTATTTATCCAATTGCATTCCAGAATTTTCATAGAATCATAGAATTATAGTATTGTTTGGGTTGGAAGGCACCTCACAGATCATCTAGTTCCAACATCCCTGCCATGGGCAAGGACATCTTCCACAAGATCAGGTTGCTCAAAGACCCATCCAGCCTGGCCTTGAACATTACCAGGGATGTGGCAGTCACAGCTTCTCTGGGCAACCCGTGCCAGTGCTTCAGAATCCTCACAGAAAATAATTTCTTCCTGATATCTAATCTAAATCTACCCTCTTTAGCTTAAAGCCTTTCCCCCTTGTCCTATCACTGCTTGCCCTTGCCAAAAGTCTCTCTCCTGCCTTCCTTATGTGCCCCTTTTACTGGAAGACTGTTCTTGCCACACCTGTTCTTGCCTTAACTAGTGTGGTATGTTTTCCTTTGGAGAACAGCAGTTTCAGACTCCAGGACATCCTTCTATCATGCTCAAGAAATTAGAAATTAATAAATTGTGACTAAGACTGATGGGAACCTGGGACTATTAATGTATGTGAATGTCATAGATTTGGTAGCAAACTCTGAAGTTCTTCAAGCTTTGGGGTCATCTAGTTCCAGTCCTCAGGAGATTATCATCCCATCTTATTTCTATTTCATTGATATTCATTGCAGAAATATAAAGAAGAGGTACATCAGGCAGATGTGCACTAGTAGCTCTTTAACTGTCCAGTCCAACTTCTATAAAGTATAGAGGAGTTTTAAGCTTTATTAACTCTAATTTCTTACAATGGAATTGTTTTCAGCCCACCAGTTCTCTCACCTGTACATGTTCTACTACCCAAGATTTATTTTCTTGCACAGAAGGGAATACAGAGCCCTCTCTGAACTAAGATTTCAAGTCCTTCAGTTGAAACTGGAAGCAAAATTATACTTGAGGATTTGGCCTAATAAAAGTTCTGGATTTTGGCATAAAAAATGAAAGCAAAAGTAAATCCCATTATTTTAGAAGCACAAAAATATGTGTATAAATCCTCTAAATAACTGCTTGCTCCTGCTTTGGAGTGTGAGTGTGTGAAAACTTAAATTGATACTAGAAGTGATGTCTCTTCACAACAATACAATAATCATTATAAGTTAATGATTCCCCAAAGACAGATTTAACTGAACATTCAACAAGAGTTTGAAAGAGATTAGATCTTGCCAAAATTTGCTTTGATTTTCCCAGTAGAACAGTCCAAGCTGGAAGATTGCATCGAATTTTATGAGTTTCACATTTTCGGAAAAATCGTTTTAACTGAGCAGTGGCCATCTTGAAGGTGGGCTCTTGTGTTCAGTTATTGGCTTCATCTACAATATCATTTCGGGCCCTGGTGCTTATGCCCTCAGGCCTGTAGATCACGCTTAAATTTATTCCCTAGATGTACATTCACATCTTTTTCAAAAGAAGGTAGGAATGTGGAACGAAGTTTACGTAACCAGGTCCCATCCCTACAGGGAGTTAAACTATGAACAGCAATACGCCCGTTAAAGATAAGGAAAAAAATAACAGAAACTCTGAAGAGGTTGTTCATCATGAAATTCTCTTTAACAATGTTATTCATCATCCTCTGTCAGAGGACCTAGAGTAATGGCAAAAAAATACTATCAACCTTAAAACAATTTATTCAAATGCAATCACTGCACAAAGTAGTGTATTCTAGCTACATGGGAAATTGAAAAGGCCCACATTATTACAATGATAGAAGACAAAATATAAAACATGGATGTGTTTTTTAAAGATTAATTTGAAGAACTTCTGGAGGTTTTTTGTATATATGTATTTTGTGGTTTAACTCTAGTTTGTAACTAAGCACCACACAGCCATTTGCTCCTCGCTGCAGCAGGATGGGGGAAGAGAATTAAAAGGATAAAAGGGAGAAAACTCATGGTTTGATATAAGAACAGTTAATCATTGAGTACTAATAGTAATAATAATAATAATTAATTGTGATGAAAAGAAAAATAGCAAACAACCTGCAGATCCCCTACATCCCTGGCTCCAAAACCCTACCAGCTGACCTTTGGTCTCTCCAGGCATTTTCTGCCAGAGGCTCCAGGTGGGTCTGTTATCCTTGGCTGAGGTGTAAAGCAGATTTTTCACATCTTGTCTGTTCTGGACTGTCCCAAGTACTATTGCACAGCTGTCTCCCATATGATTGTTTTACAGTCTTGCTGCTGCTTGGGGTCCCATTCAAAGCATCCTTCTGCTGGGTCACTCCACAGAGAGGGCTTCCAATCAGACTGTCATTTGGAATGTGCATTCTTCAAAAACCCATAGCACCTAAGAAACCTTGTGTTTCTCTTTTGTTAATTGGTGAAGGCAGAGCTGTTATTTTGTCTTTGTCAATGGATTTATCCTTATCAAGTGATCCCAGCTGCCAGACTTCCTTATGCTCTTATTCCTGACAAGTGGCCCCGAAATTCCAGCATCAGTAACTAGCATTTCACATATCTCACAGCTCAATTAGGGAAAATGATCAGGTGATTTCTGTTGCATTTATGATTTCAGTCTCTCCTGTTCTTGTGACTGCTCTACAGCAGAACTGTCTGTCTCTTTTGGTGTTGTTTCCTGCTTTCTCTTAGGAAAAGCTTTTTCATATCTTACTAAACGAGTTGACTTCCACTTCTCCCTCATGGGAGATATTCCAGAACCATCTGGAAGCAATCTGGTGCAATGTGTTCTAGGTTCTCTTCTTAATCAGGGAGGTTGGACCAGATGACCCCACTGTGGTCCCTACTAACCTGACCCACTCTGTGATTTCATTGTTTCCTTTTAGTTATAAAGGTGACCGATCCAGCATCTGGTTTAGCATTTAGCCCTACTCCCTTCTCACTGAGGGTGATGCATAATACTAAGCAGTGTTGTGCCTCTTTGGAATAGCCACAGCATTTTAATTACAAGCATTCTATCACCTTTTCTGGATCCTGTAGCATTTAAGAATGAGTTTCAGACCATATGAGGGGAGAAGTTCTCTAGACACCTGCCCACGTTTTCCCACGTGTTGTGCCACCCATGACCAAATTCTCATAGGGAGTGGGTGATATTCTTAAATTGCTTGTTAACCTTAGGCAAAACCAAAACAATATTCCTAAGAAATATAAATAATAGTATTTTCATTACCCAAGGTGTTCAAGATACTGAGAAGTTATTGTGGTATTCACAGAAGAAGGTAGCAAAGCAGTCATTCATGCATTTCTTCCACAAACAAACAAACAAACCAAACAAACGAGGAAAAGGTATGATTGTTAATAGTCTCCATGAAATGGTACCTACTATACAGAGACCAAATACCAGATTAATCTCAAGGTTTAATAACAAATATCCCCAGCAAAACATCACTAATCATTGCAGAGCACAGCAAACTGCGAAAGCTGACACCAACTTTTAACATGCACAACAAGACAAAGGGCAGGAAACAGACCAGATAAAATAATATCAAGAACAGAAGAATCAATATTGTGATCCAAAACTGTTAACAGGTATAAATCCCTTCTAATACACCCTGGTCAATCTGTTACTGTCACAAATCCTTTGAGACTCCCATTGGGTGTCAAAAAGGGCTTGGTTTAAGCCCAGCCAGCAACTAAGCACCACACAGCCACTTGCTCACTGCCCACTCCAGCAGAATGGAGGAAAGAGAATTCAAAGGGTAAAGATAAGAAAACGCATACATTGAGATAAGAATGGATTAGTAAGTGAATTAAAATAAAATAAAATTCTACTTCTGCTACTATTATTGCTACTACTAGTAGTATTATTCTAATGAAAATGAAGACAACAGAGAGAAATAAAACCAAGTGGTGCAAATGAAAACTATTGCTCTCCACCAGCCTACCGATGCCCAACCAATCCCAAAGCAGCAGCCCCTTGGCCAATCTCTCTCTAATGTATTGCTGAGCATGATGCCATATGGTCTGGAATATCCCTTTGATCAGTCAGGGTCAGCTGTCCTGGCTGTGTCCCCTCCCAACTTCTTGTGCACCCTCAGCCCCCTCACTGGTGGGGTGGGGTAAACAGGAGAAAAGGCCTCGGCTCTGTGTGAGCACTGCTCAACAGTAACGAAACCATCACTGTGTTATCAACACTGTTCCCAGAACAAATTCAAAACTTATCTCCATACTAGCTGCACTGAAGAATATTAACCCTACTCCAGTAAAATCCAGCAGAATAAAACAGCATTTGTCATTTTGAGAAAATACACTATATTGATCATGTCTAGCATACAGTTTGCATTTCAAAGCCTAAAGTTCAAATCAAACCTAGTTATAGAATTCTGAGCTATGCTTATGGCAGAAAATAATTCTGCTTCTGAAATTCACTTATAAGTAGAAAGTTTGAAGAATGTGATCTTTTCCAATTTCTTCTAATGGAAAAGGAAATGAAGATAATGGTGAGTGTTTCAAATGGAAGGCAGTCTTAATTTCTTCAGTGGAGAATGAGTGTCCATCATAGCACAGCTAGAGTGAAGGTATAAAAATAAAGCATGTCCATCTGATATTTTGAACTCATCCACCAATAAGCTGCTAATCTCTAGCAATTTGCAGTTCAGGGACTTCTGAGGCCTTTCTGCCCCTGCAACATGGTCAAGGATTTCTCAGAAAGATTAAGACAGTCAAGTAGTGTCTTTGGAGGTTATCAAAAGACAAATGCCATTTTTCCTCTGTGTTCCAAATTTTAAAAGAGTAAAACTTGTGTTAGCAGGTTCATCTCCTAGTATTTTTTTAAAAAATCTTCATTTTTGTACTTCATTTATTAAAATATAAGAAAGACTAGTTTCAAGCATTGGTACATTTTTAACACATTTCACACTAATGAAGAATGGTTCATAAATGGTCTGAAAGGTATAATTTTCTGTCACCAGTTCATTCCTTATTTAACATGCTCATGGATGTAACTAAACCACCTGGCCAGATATAATTGTAAGACTTCTCTTTCTTCCTGGCAATTACTTTCTTCTTTCCATGTTTACCTGCCAGTACCTCATGGATTTCTTATATAATTTTCAACTAATAATAGTCACAAAAAATTAGGGTAAATAAAACTTGTACTATTATGTTTGCTATAACATTCATTTAGTCAGCAACCAAACCAACATGTATTTGTCCACCAATAGGATGTAACTTCCTTATCTGTTTTCCCTATATAGTATTTCCTGATATGTATGAAAGTACAGTAATATACTGTTTTTCAAAATGTTAACGTTAAATCGGTGCATTATATAGAACTCAACAGCCTTGATTTAGTTTCGATTATTTTTTCTTATGGTCAGGTAAGCTTTATGAATGGAACAGAGACACAATGTAAAAGATAGTAGAATCACACGTTTTCATGTGCATATGAAAATCTTTTGTACACTTTTTTGGTTTAGCATATGCCAAGATCCTTCCCTGTCTTCCCAGTCTTGATTGTCTTGACACAAACTTAATTTTTGAACCAAACTATTTTAGATAGGATTAAAGGCATGCAAAATTATGGGTAAAAGAATTATTATTTTGTACACAATTGCTACCATCTTACTACAAAACTGTAGCTCAGTGTGAAGCAGATTGGTCTTTTCCTATCTGATTTGATTCCTCTTTCAGGCTTGAGTGTTGACTGTAATTTGCAGACATGTAAATGTGTAGAAGTGCACCATATATAAATTAGTAAAGCCAGAAAATAGCAGACCCATTTGAAACTCTTTTTCTCTTACAAATCAGCAATCTAAAATCTCCAGCCTAGGAGATATACAGGAGTTCAAGCAGCATATTACTCTGTATAAACACCTTTTTACTACATTCTGACAGCTTTTGACAAATGTAACACAGAGCAAAATCATTTGCAATGGCTGCATCTGCCTCTCTAGAATCCATGATGAGAACTGCAAAGACTGGTTATTTATTTAAAAGTCAAGCCTATGTTCGGCAGATTTTGTGAAGTGTGAACAATGAAGGCACTTCAGTGCCATATTTTCCTGTGTCTAAGTGCAATGCAAGCAGTTTCTAATTTCCTAACCTCTACCTTTAGTATTTTAGCTTATTACCAAAGAACATTTGGCAAACAACCTTTGGTAACAAACCCCTGTGAATTAATTCACAGCATCACCTCTGAAACGAGAATGTGCTGGTTTCTTTTGCCTGGGAAACGTTGTTATAATCTGACTGTATAATTGTTCTCAGGATTGCTTGGGTGATGGACACTTCAATCAATGAAAGTTTTTCATTATTGTTTCTAAACTCACTATTTAACTGAACGTTTCTTCCCATGATACCTCAAATTCCTAGGATCTCCTGGAGCTGAAAAATGGTGAAAAGATATTTGCACTGGTTGGCCACCTCTAGTGTTCAGTGTGGCTTATGATTGTGAAATTAGCGGGAATCAGTCACAGGGTAAAAAAGAATGGATTCACAGTTCCAGGCTTTGATGCAGAGCTAAACATAGAGATGTCTCTAGTAAGGCAAATGGATCAAGTTTTCATAAATTACCTGTTTTTCTATATGTGGGGCTGAACTGAGTGGTTTCTCTCTTACCAATAATCTTTATCAGCATCTGACAAGTAAAAAATTCTGGAAATAAAAAATTCAGGCTCTTTAAATTAGGTTGCTGAGACATGAAAATAACACAGATTTTATTCAGGCTCCTAGTGTAAACCTGTTTTGCTTATTTACCTTTTTCTACCGTTTTCAAGATGCACTTTAAACTACAAGAAAAAAAATCATATTATCTATCCAATATCCTCAGTCAAATCGCTATTAGAGACACAACAAGAGAATTATCTCTATTATCTGCTAATTTAAGCATATTGACCTTCTTTCCCCCTGCTTCTTGCCAAGAACTCTAGCATTTATGAGTTTGCATGAGTATAGATGCCTGCGTCTCTTATGCAACATTTCCCACCTACAGGGGCTACACCTGGGTGAGATGATTCCTTATTATCTTTCCCCAGGAGATTATCTCCTTCACAGCCTTAAGATTGATTTTTTTTTTTTTCTGACACTGGATTCCTGTGTACACTGCAGGCAACATTCTTCGCATTTTATATTATCTGCAAAAAAAAGCCCAACCCAACCTATTCTTCCTCTTAGGCAGAAACACAAACCCTTATTCATTATCCCCAAAGAGAACACGTTTAGCTCTGGAGTCTGCTCTTCCATATCTTCCACAGCTCTCAGTGCAGTAAATAGTGCTCTACCTGAGAGTAGAAAGTGGTCTTTTACTGATTTTTTCAATTTATTTTTTTTTCTTTTTCCCTTTCTGGAAAGGGTGAAAGTCTTTCTAATTGCCTGGGTTTTGATCCTGTAATAAAAATCACACATGTCACAGAACAGATAATAAAAGCCTTTAGTTTAATGTACAGGGAAGAAACTTGGCTAACAGATAGAACATGGGACTGGAAGGCAGGAGGGGTGGGATTTATTCCTATCATTACTATCTGCTTTTACATGATCATTGTCAAGTCATTTAACCTCTGTGTCTCATGTTCCTCTATATGCAGAATTAAAAAATAACATTTCTCTATTCCAGGCAGATATTGCATAGTGTGAGGCCTAATTAAAGCCAGTAAAGTGTTTTGAGATCCTTGGATAAAAGGTGCTATAAAAAGTTCCAACTATTAATTGCTTTGTGCTCCCTAGAAGATTTTAAGTCACATATCTCTTTGAATCATGGATCTCTATTAAGTGAAGGTTGCTAACTGTGCAATCATGTAGTTGTTGGCTTTGTAATTTCAGAAACAGATGTCTTGTGAGATTGAGCCATCCTTTCTTATGAACTAACCTAAAATCTCAGCTAATACCTACAGACTTCTGAAATAACACATGGTAACAACACAACACTAACCCACTTTACTTTCTTTCACAAGTTTCTACACATTCTTCTGACTCTGTTCTAAGTTTACCACCTTAAATATATGCCTTTTCCCAGGAGGATCAAATCTAATCTGAAGTAAGTTTCTGTTTTGCTTTGTTTCCTCTCCCCACATTCTGGATAAAAAATCTTTGGAGGAGATGGAGAAGGAGGGTGTATTGACTCAAAGCTTCTTCTTCTCAGATTACCAAGCTGTAGACTATGCTCCACACAATGGTAGTGTTTGAACCAGCATGGTCTTGCATGAATTCTGAGGAGTCAGAATTTCCTCTAAACTTGTGCGTGGATGTGAACCACTGTGTAGTACAATCACTCCTCCTTTGGTTACTTTTTCTTCCCACAGGGTTGAAAAAGGCAAAACACTTAGCAGACACCCCAAACCTGTGTTATTTCACTTGTCCTTTAAGTATTGCTCTAATTTCTTGCAACTCTGACAAAAACTCACCTTTTTTTTTTTTAAAAGAGTAGTTATTTCACTTGTCCTTTAAGTAATGCTCTAATTTCTTGCAACTCTGGCAAAAACTGACCTTTTTTTTTTTAAAAGAGTAGTTATTTCACTTGTCCTTTAAGTATTGCTCTAATTTCTTGCAACTCTGACAAAAACTCACCTTTTTTTTTTTTAAAAGAGTAGGGCAATTGACAGACTATTACCTTACATGTAACTTAGACTCTCTTGGAAGATATTTGGTTAATGGCCATATTGCTTTGAGCTGAATGAACTGTTGCTTTTCAAGAAGACACAAACACAAATTAAAACACAAGCTTTAAAACACAACTTTAAAAATACAAGCACTCTGGAATTTTACCATATTCCTATCATCTTAGACTAAGAAGTCTAACAAGGCTAACAAAAGTTGGGGGTTTGTTAATAGATAACACATGTCCATGAACAGTTAGCTTCACTATCAGTTAGCAAAAAACTTTCCACCAAAATATACAAAAGCCCAATTTTCTCCAAGTTGAATGAAAACTCTTTCATGATCTGGATTTTTGTGATCAAACATGAAACTAGTAAAAGACAGAAGACACAAGAAACATTTCTTTGGAAAAAATTTTAAACTATTAGTGAACCATACTACTGCTTGGTTTGGTTTTGAACCCAGCAGTATTGCTGCCAGCCCTCTTTATCTACCAGAACAACATTTAGAATCACAGAACTATAGAACGACCTGTGTTAGAAGCGGTCTTTAAGGACCATCTAGTTCCAACCACCTGCCATGGACAGGGACACCTTCCACTAGAACAGGTTGCTCAGATCTGCACCCAACCTGGCCTTGAACACTTCCAGGGTGGGGCATCCACAGGTTCTCTGGGAAACCTGTGCCAGTGCCTCACTACACTCACAGGAAAAAATTCATTCCAAATATCATATCTAAACCTACCCTCTTTCAGTTTGAAGTCATTGCTCCTTGTCCTGTCACTACATGCTCTTGCAAAAAGACCCTCTCCAGCTTTCTTGTAGGCTCCTTTCAAGTACTGAAAGGGCACAATTAGGTCATCCCAGAGCCTTCTCTTTTCCAGGCTGAACAATCAGAATTCTCTTAGTCTTTCATCTAATCATGTTGGTGGCCTCCTCCGGACTTTCAACAGGTCAATGTCCTTCCTGTTCTAGGAACCCCAGAACTGGATACAGTACTCGAGGTGGGGCCGCACAAGATCTAAACAACTGTAGTAGTTCTGCAAGGGAACTGCAAAAGTGAAATTCCAAACAAATTTTCAAATAAAAATTGACTTCCATAGGTGATTCTGGACTGGAGAAAGAGACTGTTCATCACGAGACAGCAAATGTCCCTATATGTCAGAAAAAGAGCAATGATGATGAATGTAACTTTTCTAAAGTAAAACTGCATTTTGAAACATTTCCAGGGATAAGCTACAAGCTTTTCTCCATCAAAAGCAGGATTAATTACTTCTCCTTGACCTGGGGTCTATTATAAAACAGAAACCAGCTTGTAGTATTCAAGTACTGGAGAGTGCTCCCAGACTGTTGTGGGTTGTATTTAACTATTTGCTGAAAATGCTCCAGCTGCAGATGGAGACTCTCTGTTCAATACTTATCATTATTTAACCCATAAGGAAAAGGAAATGATGAAAACATTTTTGATCAATGGATTCAGTCCTGAAATTCTTTCAGGTGTGACTGCCTATTATTTCTGCAGAGTGAATCTCTACTTCTAACTTGACTCTACAATAATTTGGAACTCAAGAAAATGTTTTCTGAATTGATATTTGCAGTTTTATCATCTTTTCCAGTACTACTGTCACAGTTTTGGTCATCAGACAGTGAAAGACTAGAACATGACACGTGCAATCTTGCAACTGCCTTTACCTAACACGATGGTAATATTTTCAAGGTTGCCAGTCCTATTTCAGTGTTTTCTTTCAAGCTGTTTCCAATAATTACATAGTAGAGCACTTGTGCTGGATGAGTATCAAGGGTATTAAGGCCAGAAATTTTTTTCAGACAAAAAAAAAAGAACATTTGTTTTTATCTTAAATTTTTTTTAATTCAAACAATCCAGCAGAGCAGTCAACACCCAAATCTGTGAGTATGTCAGGCATGAGCAGCAGAAAATTAAAAGGTGACTGTACAGCAGCGGCTCTAATTGTATTATTCAAGCTGGGGAAGTGCAGATAAAAACCACAAAATATGAAAAGCTGGAGCTCAGTTCTAAAGAGCCCTTTTCAAAGGAGTTCAGATTCTACTAGTTACACAGAAAAGGACTATTATAACTACTTATATTTCTATATGGATGAGATATACAGAGAAGTGTGGTATCTGCCAATTCATACACCTAATAGTAAGGCATATAAACACCATGATTATTTTCTAAAAATATTATGATTTCCAGTGTTTGGAAATAGAGCTGTTACTTTTAATTATCTATTCTTATTTCCAGTCACTGTACTAATTTTTTGTACATCCCAAGCCATATCATGCCCATACATGTGGTAGAGTTGCTGTGTATATCCATCACAGGTATTTTGTGGTGTGTTTAGAAACCTTCAGATCCCCAATATGGCAATAGTTGCTGCTAAAAGCATCAATCTACAACCTAAATCAGTAGACATGTCAAGTCTGATAATGTATGAAACACAAGGGCTGTTGATTTCATCTGAAGTATCTAAGACACACCATTTTAAAGCAAACAGTGCAACCAGGGTCTTTATGTTTTTTTGGCACACTGAGAGTGCAGTTTGAGATGATTGTAAATGAGAGTCTTCAGTCAGGGATTCAGCTTCCACCAAGCCCAAGCTGATGCTGTTTACTCGTGAGATGGACAGTACCGATTTTACCTGGTGAAGGTTGCATTGATTGCTACTATAATGTCCAGTACAGGGGTGAGTTTATCCACAGCCTGCCCCTCGGCCTCCTTCCACCTTCCTACACAACTGTCACCATGAGTACGAACATCCGGAAGTTTTTGCTCTGGATCCAGAGGCAGCATATGAGAGACAAGCAGGGCTGGGAGAGGCCCCAGGAGATGACATATTCCTTTATCCCAACGAGGATCTGTTATATCTGATGGAAGATTCTTCAGCCTGTTCTGAAAGCCCTCCACAACACATCCAAGCAGTGTGTTCCAGCACGCTGTTTTCCCAATTGGTCCAAGCTCTCTGCTGTTACCTGCCTTGAATTGACTTCAGTTTAATTTCTCTCTTTTTCTTTTTCTCTTTCCAGTATGAATTTAATGGAGACAATAAAGCATCTTTGTTGTTGTTTTTTTTTTAAAAAGCCTATCATTTATTTGAAGCTCAACACTGTAAAACAGCTCAAGCAATTCCATCTTTCTTTTTCATTCTCACTTATGAATCTTGTATTTGTTTCTCCTTAGAAGTCTATGTCCAGCTGGTGCATAGCTTTTTTAAAGTGTCCCAGGATGGATATTCCTGAGATTGTACGAATACTAAATGGAACAGAGCAGGTGGCTTATTTTGTATTTTGCAGGCTGTACTTTTATCCACACTGCAAAATGACATTTTTCCTTTTCAGAGAAACATAGTATTCTTCACTCATATTCCCCTGTGGTGTTTTATAGCCCCCTGCTAGGGAGACTGGACAGAGTTCCCTCCGTAAAATCAGTCATGATTCCCCAAGTGAGCTTAAGTTTTGCTCAGCATGTAAAAATCTGTGCCCTCCAGTGATCAAAGCAGTCAGTGATCACACAGACTTCTGAGAACAAGTCATACTCTAAAACAAAAGCATTTAAAAGAAAATCTTAAAACCACAGGACAAATTATGTGCACATCTATGGTATTAGGTACCTAATTATCTCCCACAGTTGGATCCTAACCTTACTAAAGAAATCCCTTTTCCTCTTTTCTGGCTCCCCATCTTCCCTCAGCATCTTTGGAGTTCAGTTGCTCTCATCCATTGAATATTAAGTTGTGTAATTTCTCTTGAAGATTAAGTAACTTGGTCTGTGTATATCATGCAAGAGTTTTCTGATCATCATGTAACTCACCTAACTGCACAGAATCCCAGATCCTTAGAATAAGTTAGGCTGGAAGGAACCTCTGGATGTCCTCTAGTCTACCCTTACTCAAAAGCAAGACTAACTAGATGATATTGCTTTGGAATTTGTCCAGTTGAGTTTTGAACACTGCCTGTTGAAATAACCCCCCTTCTGCCAAGTAAAGACTTTGGTTGCCTCCTCCTGGTATACATTCAGGTAATATGTGAAAATACAGCATAAATACTTTCCCCAGATATTTTCTTTCTTCCTGATAAAGACTTAAGAGAGAAGACCTATTTGCTTTTAACTCATGACATTTCAAATTGGCAAGTATTTCAGTCACTGTGGCTATCAACAAATAAAATGTCCTTTCTGTTTCATCAGTCTCTAGACCCTTTACACAGCAACCTTGCAACTCAAATCTGGTAATTTCATCTTTGGTTTCTTTACTTTAAATCCATTAAAAGTTTCTACATTGTTGATACAAAATTCTTAACAGCATTTCAAGTGCAGATTTTACACCCAATGGATGGAAGTGTCAATCACAATTGCACACAGTATTGGAAATGCAAGAGTTAAAGCAACTCCATTAGAAACAAGAAGTTATATTTTATATTATTTCATTTTTTTAAAGTTTTTAAGAAGAAATGGGTCTTATCAGGTTTCATGGAGTTTAGTCATTATTAACAGCTACCTAATGAACTCTCCAGTTAGGTAAAGAAGAGTAATTCAGTTCATACACTACTGTACATATTCTACTGTATCCCCTCACAGAAACATAGTTCCTCCTCTTCAGAAATTACTCACTCAAGATCATACAATAAACCAGAGGTACCATGAGGACTAGAGCTTGGGTGGGTCTGGCTAGTAACCTTACAATTAATATTTTAAATATGTGATTTTCTTGATACTCTCTATTCAAATACCTTTAATATCTGGCATACATTAATCAGCTACAAATAAAAGGGGTACTGGTGTTTATAGCTGCACAAACACTGTAGCATAAACAACAAATCAAAAGCACAACACCTACTGATAATACTAGAACAATCCAATAATAAAAATAATAATAATTTTAAAAAAATAATTAATAAAATAGCAAGAAGCTTTCTGGTTCTTGCGTTAGCCTATGAAACTGAACTTCACACATTTCTGATGGCTGAGTATCTGTAGATAAAACAACCCACAAAGCCTCATGATACAAAATAGCACAAAGTGGAAACTGAAAATGTTTCTCTAAGTGAGGGAGGAAATATGATATAGCAATACTGAAGTTATTTGATAAAGGGAAAGGTAGCCGCAAATTTTTAAAACATATAGTTTAATTGTTTGGGGTTTTTTTAGTAAACATCTAGTTGAACATGATATAAGCCGTCCTTTACATTGCTGGACATGAAATGTTGCAAAACAGAAGAAAAAATGCAACTACTTACCAGCAAGGCTGTTTTCTAGGTAAATATTTTATCCAGTACTTGTACAATACTCTATCTCCAACAGAATCCATATACAATTACAAGTGTCCTGCAAAATGATAAAGACAAAACAGACCATAATTCTTTGAGGAATACTGTAAGAAATACAAGTACAGTGTTAGTAAGAAATACTGTATGCTACTGAAATATCACATCTACTAAGAGAGTGTAGCTCTTATTACAAGGCATTTTAACTAAGATTACTATTGGGGAAAATGACATTTGAAAATAATACAGAAAAGTACTGGCAGGTGGGTCTGTTTTACTTCATCAAAAGAGGTTGATTAATGTATATTAAAAAATATTCATGATACAATATGGATAAATACTAAATTGCGTTTATGTCCTTGAATGAAGAGATTTTTCTGGTGCTGCTTGAAAATCCAAAGTCAGTCTCACTAGAAAACAAAATTGCTTGAAAAAAAAGAATAATTTGTGTTGTTTTGCTTTACCTCCTTAAAGCTTAGGCTAAGCTAGTTATTAGACGCTACTCTGAAGCTGGTAGAGAAAGAGAAGCACGACTGAGAGCACATCAAGTCACCTGTGTGGATGTTCCTCTCTTTACACAGGTTGTTTAGATGGTCAGTTCAGCCTGCACTACCAGCTGGTTAACTTAGACAACACGAATCACCAGAAAGTGCAGGGGAAACAAAAATTACATTGTCTATTTTTATTTTGACAATGTTTAGCGGTCTCCCACTCCTGCAATCTGCAAAGTGGCAGTGCCTCAGAAGGCAGACTTCTTCATGGTTGAGAAATTTTCTCAGATGAGAGTTCAAGCTTTAAAAAAATTGACTCCCTAACCAAACCCATGGTGTTAGGGTCAGAAAAGTACTGCAGACTACACTTCAGACACCTTTCTCCAGGTCTCCCCTGAGATGATGAGAGAAGTCAATGGACCAGCCTTGAGGCTGTTGTTTCAGATTGAAAAATCAGAGCGCACAAATCCCTGTTCAGGGCCTCTATTTGAATACACTTTTCATCTCCTAAGCATTAGTAAGACACATAAAGCTCAATGTTTACATGGAGACTGCAGTATATGCAGGCTACAACATAAATATTTTACAAGTGTGCAGAACCTGCTAAAAAAGATCTTTTCTCACTTTTACTAATGTATCCTTCATACTAATAACAATCTTAGTACATGTAATCACTTTATGTAAAAGGGATAATCTTGCCAAAAATGAACTGGTTGCTGAGATACAGCCCAATCTGCCCAATGAAAAACAAATATTACATTTCATTCTGCTTTTAGTGAGTCCAGGAGCATCCTCATCTTAAATGCTCTTTAAGAATATTTTCTCTCTTAACGTGCACCAATTAGAAAGAGGAAAAGCAGATGGCCAAAATAAATTAGAGACAGCATACCAGCCCTGCCTCAGATCATCACCATTGGCAGAGCTGAGCAGCATCCCCATCCAGTCAGTAGCTAGGAAGAGAAGTATATGTGTTTTTTTTTCTCTATCCTTTCCGGAACAAAATTGGTGAGGCACTGCAGCTGTCGGAGTACTCGGTTTGCAGATCTGAAGAAAACAGAAATCTGGCCAAGGATACATAAGCCCTTCTAGGGAAGAAATTTTCTTTATATCCAATCTAAACCTCTCCTGGCACAACTTGGGTCAAATTCCTATTGTTTTATTGCTTGCTACTTGGGAGATCAACCCCCACCTCATTGCAACCTACTTTCAAGTACTTGTAGAGAGCAAGAAGGCTCTCTGAGCCTCCTTTTCTCCAGACTAAACACACCCAGCTCCCTCAGCCACTCTTCATAAGACTTGTGCTCCAGACCTTTTAGCAGCCCTCTTGCCTTTCTCTGCGTAAGCAGAATGACATGATATCTGTGCTACTCATCAAGATGAGTCCTAAGGAGAGTAATTTTTAGGTTGTTTTGTTTGTTTTTTGGGTTTTTTGATGATGATAACTGCAGCTCCTCCATGGTGTTGTTGTTAATGGGCAGTCATCCTAGACTTTAACACAGGATCATGGAGTACACACTTGGTGACACCGAGGCGCAGGAGTCAGGTCAATAATTGGAAGCAGGCCTTATGGGAAAAAATGGGACATTAGGGATGCATCTCATTCCGTTTGTTAGAACACCTGAAGTTTTGCTGAGGCAGCCGAGCTAATTGACCTGCTTCTGTGTTTGCAGGAATTAGTCACAGCAAGCACAAATTTCAGTAATCCCAAACTACATATTGAAAGCCTTTTGCCTTTGAGAGTGAGAGTGAGAAAATGAGGGTTTGAAGAAAGATCTAAATGCACAGTTTCATTACTGGGCCAAAATAATAAGTCAATCAACCTCAATATGCTATTGTTTGCTTTATATGTTTATATAAAAATTACCTAAACAAGCTATGAAGAGTATTAAATAATCTAAAAGCTGAGTGAATCAAGAGAGTGATCTCTGCCATTACAGAGCAGTTAAACATGCAAGTATGCCTGAAAGGTTCTGGGTTGTTTTGGTTTGGTTTTTATTCTACTTTTTAAATTGAAGATAAATTGCAGGCCATGTACCCAAGTTATCAGCTGGTTTACATTTTCATACAGACAGTCTTATTTTTGCAGGTTTTTCTTTCCCCCAGTTGTACTACTAGAAAGCATAAGTGCTGCATGTAATTGACACAGCTGTATTTGTAATTAAAAAACTTCAGGCATTTTGCAGTTCAGAATGAAGTATTTAACATGTCATGAGTATTATAAGATACCATTTGTTTTCAATATGAATTGCATAATTGGGTAACCCAGTCCCTGCACAACTAGGGGCTATTGTGCTTTGCCCTGTCATTTTGAAAGTCTTTTATTTATGATAAATAATCCTTGTTAGAGCTTCCATTGTTGCTGGAGGGTTTTCTACCTCTTTATATTCTACTTTTCTTGCTGCTCTTAAAGCCTTTTTTCAAAAGAATTAACTTCGGAATACATTACTTTTGTCCCTTAAACCTTTTATTTATGGTTATATTTTATAGTTGGGCCAGTCTTATAGTAGGTAGGATTGTACTTGGCATAAAGATGTGTCAAAAACATGTTTGCCAGAGCTTTGGAAAAGCCTTGTATGTGGGAATCTGTACCACACATAGCAAAAAAATAAATCCATGCAATTCAAACATTTCCAGATATCCACTTTGGTTAGAAATAACTTTTTATAGCATTTGAGCTTTTTCAGGCTTGCTCAAATCTGGGAATCACAGAACTGTGGAAATATCATATCATGGCATATAACACCATTAGAATTAGAGTCCTGCTGTGTTAGGCATTGAACACAAATTACATCCAGATTGTCCTTTAGCCCTAATTGCTCTCAGTTTTTATTTATAGCTTTAAAAGAAGAGACAATCAGCCATATGAAGTTCTAGTCTTTCTTAATAATTACTTACAGACACATCCCACCGAGAACAAAACCAGTTGCCATTTTCCATTATCTATGACAATCACTCACAAAAGAATACAAATCCACCCTCCTAAAATAGTACCTCTGAGCTTCAGAGAAAGTGGAGATTTGTACCAACAGCCTAAAGTAAAAACTAATATAGCCAACTGGAATCTGAGGGGGCAAAAGTGATTTTTGAGTCATAACTAAGTAATAAAAACATGCTTTCCTGTGGATTTCAATAGTCGCGGCAATATAGCTACAAGAAACCTAAAGATTTGTTTTATGGCATGTGTTTACTGATTATTTTTGCACTGACTTCTCAGGATTTACAGAGCACTACTGAAGATGTCTTATTTTGCTAGGTGGACAAAAGTAGAAGGTAGAGCGGGACTGGGAAGAAGGATAGATAAGTCTGCATCATGTTATCATTGCTAAAAGAAATATGGCAGGGAGGCTGGAACTAGGTGACCTTCACGGTCCCTTCCAACCCAAACCATTCTATGATTCTGTATGGTTCTATGATTTGCTGTGAGAAGTGGCTGCTTAGAAATGTGATTTCCACAGTTTAGAGTTAAGCAATGTAAATTCTATGGAGATTTTTCTTAAATTAAAAAAATCATCAGCATATGACTTCAGAGAGTCTAAAAGGGAGTTTGGCTGACTGGCCAGTAAGGACTCAGCCTAGTTGCCACAGAATACTGGCCTCTGTCACTTACATAACAAGTGGCCTCTTCCAGTTACAGGATGATGCACATCACCTTCAGATTCTAAAGAGCATATCAGTTCCCAAAGGGCACATCTCTCAGAGATCTTGCATCATATCATACAACATCATTTAAATGGCCTGGATTTACCTGAAATACCTCTGGAATGGCAGAACACTCCCTTGTTCAGACCTCTATATCATGCCCAAATGTCTGGTTTAGGGGACAGCTAAACAGTTGTTTAGAATCACGACTGCAATGAGTAGAGGCAGGATCCAGATGCCCAGCCATAGGTATATATGAGATGTCCAAGCATATTCTGCTTGGCTTCCAGATGCTGTTCCAGAAGGCTGTAGGCCTTCTCAGAATGTCCTGGGTACAGTTAGGTGTGTCAAATGGTACCAGAAAAATGAATTTAGGCAACTGACCAACGGGAAGCTAAATCCCACTTGGAGAGCTTAACTCAAGTTTGCCTTAATGAAAACACCTAGAATCAACTGAGAGATTTTAGAGAATCAAGTAAACCCACAGAAGTGGCAGGTAAGAGATAGGACCTATAGAAAAACCTCCTTTTGGCAAGGCAGTTTGCTGAGGGCCAAGGTGTGTCACATCCAGTTGTCACATCCTCATCAATGATAAACTTAACCCCAAAGATGTGATTCCCTCACTTTGAAAAATCTTTATTGAATAAACAACTGAGGTTAAAAGACAAAGAAGATCGACATATTTCTATTTGCAGTGGAGCCAGTGATGATGCATGATAAAAAGTCACACTTTATTTCAGATTGTAAGCATTTATTGAATAGGGCCTACCTTTCATGATGACAGACAGACTGTGTTTCTCCTTCCCAAGCACAGGGAAAAAAACCAAACCAACAACCCCCCGAAAAAAACAAACCAAAGCAAAGCAAAAAAAAAAAATATCCTCCCTATGCCCAACCCCCTCCAGAAAAAAAAAAAAAAATCCAAACAACTTGGTGGAAGAAACTGGATCTTGAAGATGCTACATTTCAAATAAATAAGATTATGCTGATTAATCTACTGTCTCAATGTATGCTGACATTTCCGGTTACGCTGAGTTCACAATTTGGTGAAAGGCTTTCCCAGAGATCCTTAATTTGGGCGTGCATGTTGGGTTTTCTGTGTGTGCTGTCTTTGACACCTGCACTGTAATTTATTAGTAGTATAATTAGTTTTAAATACATACCAGACCCTTAGGATTATCTAGGATAGGGTGAACAATCTCAGGATTTACAAGTGCTGGTGGAATGTATAACAGTTCTAAATATTCACAGTCACTAATTTAAAAAGTACAATTGAAAATCAGAAAAGGTATTGTAAGCAGAACAGGGCAAGGCAAAATGTGTGGTCACTGCTTTTCAGTAAATTGGAAGGATCTCTTCTGTGTCAAAAGTCAAGATAGTGTGTCTTTGAGCAATACTGGAGATAGAACTGGTATGTGATCGATCGTGTCTGCTTGCAGAAGATGTCAGTTCTCATTTTCCTTCCTGTAACTTTTACGTAAAAATGAGTGACATTCTGGCTTGTACCAAAATCTCTAATGAAACTAAAAGGATGTAGAAAAACTTACCTGGCAAATCAATGAGTGTTGGTATATATATATATACACCCATAGGATTCTACTGCACCTTCTCAGGCTCCTAATTTGTCCAATCCATTTTGTTATTAAATCACACACACAGGAGAGGGATACGAGGAGCACAGCATGAAAGATGTTATGTGATGAAATGAAAATCTGGCCTTGAATTCCCTTCTTTCACACAAGTATCTATTTCCATTCAAGTTACCTTAGGGACCTGGGTCATCCACACTTTGATTCCTCTTCAGATTTTGTGGCTGACAAAGGGAATGTTAGAACTCTATGTACTTCAAAACTAATTTATATTTACTAATTTTGCCTATGTATTACTTTAAGTAGGATGTGAAGGAGCAGTCGGTTTAAAGACTATAACAATAGGCATTTACACATATTACTTTGATATATCTCACAGAGGGATATTCACAAAGGCTAACTTAAGTCTTGGACAATTTAAGACTAATTTCCCCAGGTTTCCGTTATAGTCTGTTCAGGCAAGGGATCCTCCAGAGAATGATCCAGATTAGGAGACAAATTTTGCTAGTTTTTCTGACTGTCCCCCAAAGAGTATCATTTTATGGCTAATTGTTAGTCAATTCTCTTGCAAACAAACACCTACCTCAAACATACAGACAGCATAAAACTGGTCTCCTGCTGGCATTTTCAGTGATTTGCCAGTAACACCCATTCCTATCAAGTTATTACAATTATTTTGCAAATTAACATTTTAACAGCAGGGTAGCTGTGTCAACTAGCACTCAGCACTTGAACCATCACTGCATCACCTTTTTCAGCATCCCTACACTGAAATGTCAAACCACGCTCTATCTACTTGTCTGGGTGTTCCACATTTAGAGACCTCTATGTCTGATCAAAGGCCAGGTTAAGGATGTGCTTCTTGAGCTAACACTACATGGAAGAGAAGTTCTGAAGAAAGCTGCACAAAAAAGGAGATTGGACAACTCTGCAAACAATTCCTTACTTACATTCATACATCCACATGGGTATCCAAAGAAGTGTGATCTATGGAAGGATGAAGAACAACGTGCTTGTGCTCTGTGAAATCCCTTAACTGTGTTGTTGCTGTTTCTTTATGTGAAAATAGATTTTATCCTTGGAGTTTCATGTAACATGGTAAAATGCTCATGGATCCAGCTCTGTTAAGACAGCTCAAAGGTTGTTATCTAGTAATGTGAAGAATCACGTATTCCTTTCCAGGATTCATCTGTGCTTTAAACAGAAAGTCTTGATCTCCTTGTCAGCAGCTCAGATATCTTGTGAATGCTGGATATATTTTATAGAGAGAGACTGACAAACTGCACGTGGTGATGTATCTGGTCACTGTAATGACTCATTTATGAATTGCTAACTGATACTGCTAGTGTCAGTTAATACCATTTCATTCATAAAATGTATTTAGTGGAAGCTCGTTTCTGGTTTACTATAGTTAGAAATCTGTCACTCAATGCTGCAAAGAGAAGAAGAGAAAGATTTTCTTATGTGCTACATATTTACAATATGAAATCCAAAGTCCTGCATTTCTTAAGTTCATTATAATATGTTTGTTGTTACTTTCTGTATTATTTTGTTGTAGACAGATCTGTGGTTTATATTTGTATCAAAATTAGTCCAAGAGGCCAAGTTTTAACTTGGAATAAATGGCAACATATAGATTTTAATTTTAAGCATTTGACAGTATCAGTAGAAGGAGAAGGATGCCTATGAACACAGTGGAAACTGAACTGAAGCTTTTTGTGATTTGAGAAAGGTTTTGCAATTTTACATCTTTTTCTGGGCATTTTTGTAATTTTTAACAAAGCCAGCATTGAAAGTGGGAAAAGGAGAAATGACTGTAACTACAAAATGAAATTATATCCAAGGCATGAAAAGGATCTCAGGATACCTGAGCAGGGCAACAGTGCAAAAGTATACATCAGTGTGGCTTCCAGCTCAAAAGTTCTTTAATCACTTCTCACAAATGCTTGAAATGGTAAAAGTTTTATAATGCTCTAAAATAATAAAATATTTGGCTTCCTACAAGACTTATTTCCAAAAGTTTTCAATCTGAAGAAGGATTATTTCTGCAGTTAACAAGGAGGGACAGGAGAAACCCTAGAGAGAGATTCATCACACCTAAGTTAGACGTCTGCATCTGAGCCAGTCACCCTAGGCTCCCTTTCCAGTCAGGAAGAGTGAACAGCACTGCTACAGTATGAGACATCTGTCTCTTTAGACCTCTTCTTGAAGATGACATGTTTTTCACCCTAAAACCCATTGTTTCCCCTCTTTGATTATAAGTGGAGTCTGGTTAACTAGCTTAGATAGTAGATGTTTAAAATCAGATACAAGATCCTACCTCTGCTACGTTCAAACTCTCCCAAAGTGGGCAGGTGACATTTCCCATTATCAGCTGCCATGATGAGGGTACAGGAATGTGTCACTGAAGTTGAACTTTCTCAAAATATTTAAGAAAAGCAAGGAGCTAGAGTTCAATGCAACTGAATGCTTGATAAAAATATATAGCTAAACAAACGAAATTCATTTTTCCTTGTCATATTTAGTAATGATTCTGATGAATAGGCACTTAGGGGACTTGATCTTTCACAGTTTCTTTTAGAGGTCTCATAATGGGCCAGAAAAAAATATATTTTTAAGTATGACATATGTGTCAAGATCCCTAATATATATTCTTTAGGAAGTACTTTCACATCTTTAAGTTCCAGTGAGGAGACTTTCCCTCTACATGTTTTGCATAACCTTGGTGGTTCAAAGCTTTTGAGCACATGAGTTCTTTTTACATATTATGCATTCTGTTGTTTTGCATTTAGACTGTTCATAATTATATTTATTTTTAAGAAATGCTGTTTTACATCCTACATAAGACATAAAAGACTGTTTCTTCTGTATATGTGTTCAAGAAATGAGAAAAACAGTCCTTGAAGAAGCATTTGGAAAAACATCTTTTGTGATTCACTAGACAGCATCTAAGCTACAGAGATTCAGGAAATCCCCTCACCTGAAGATGGTTAGAGGACGGGAAAGTATTAGGCGTAAACATCAAATTTACATGTTCAGTTCATCCTTTTCTTGTGCAGCCTCCTTGCAAGCACTGCTGAAGGAGGGGAACAGTGTTAAATGTCACCAGGTTCTTTAGCTCAACCCCTTTTAACATAAATTGAAAAGCTTAAGATATACAATGTGAAATGGTGACTAAATAACACAGAAAATTTGTCAGCTCTAATCCAGCTCATTTACGTAGCTGAAAAACATTAGTGTTATTCATTGCTCTCTAACATTTCATCAGATGTTCTTAAGGGGTGTACTTAAATCGCAATGAAATAAAAATATTGGAAGTTCCATATATTTCTGCCTAATCCAGTTCAGGTCTGATCTTTTTTAAAATGTTTGTAACTCATTAAGTGGAATCAATATGCTTAATTAGCATTCGATTGTTAAGAAAGGCTAAGTCCTTTAAAGTTTTATATAGCATCTGTAAATCTGAGTTAGATGTATCAGTTCCTCTATCAACAGAATGAGCCTAAAGACTGCTTTTTTATTATATCCTGATGAGTATCTAAACTCTCTATACTTTTAGAGTATCAGGAGAGAGCAAATTAAATGGGTAAAATTTTCATGTGAAATCAAAAAATATTGTACTGTATCCTTAAACAGAAAGTTTGAGTTGGATTCTGATAAATATTCCCACAGGAAGAAAAGACCTACCATCTCTTTTACGCTTTCACCCAAACACTGCAAATAAAAAGCGAGGAAAGTTTCTTATTTCTAATGCTATTGATTCAGTCTTTAGTCTGAGACCATCTATTCATCCAGCATTTTCAACACTAACCCCATAAGTATTTTAATTTCTTTTTTTTAATTGGCTAGATTAGGGAAGAAAATAAAAAAAAACCCTGACTTACTGATCCTAGCTTTGACAAGAACCACAGTCACTACTTTCTGTGTCAAATCTACAGTTTCCAATCACAAAATATTTTGCCTCAGTTGGAAAAAAGGAAAACATGGCAATCTAAGACATTGTACCAGTGTCCAGGACTAAACGTAGCAATGAGTGAACTGGGGGTGGAAAATAAATCTTGATTATTTCCACCATTCATCCTTTGTATTGAGAAGATTCATATATCTCTGTTATAGTTTGGAGAGACATTGCAAGAACAGACTTCATTCCAGTCTTACAGAAAACCATCGTGAAACCTGTTTTGGAAAGCAAGTTCAGGAGGGTAGAAATGTGTCACGTCTCTTGTCTGGTATACTGGTGTACTCACAGAAAACTCTTGCTTCAATCCCTTTATGTGCAAACATCTGTGGAGTTTTTCAATAATCCAAAAAAAATATTCAACATTTGCCTAGTCCTTGTAGATTTAAAGTCAGAACAGATCAGCAAAATAACTTTCTGATCTCTGGGCAAGCACATAACAAAGAACTTTGCTCACTAATTCCTGTATCAAAATTATGACTTCTGTTTGAACTATCACAAACTTTCGCAAAGGATATCCAGCCTCAACTTTTAGACTTCAGGTAGTGAGGAATCCATCATGCATCCAGGAAAGCTTTTCCAATGTGTAATTAGCTTTATTTAGTATATGTGTCTTGCTTCTAGTCTGAGTTTATCTAGCATCAGCTTCTACCCACTGAAATTCATTATGACTTTCCAGTAAATTAAAAAGTCATTACCATCAGATGGCTTTCCTCACTTAAGTGCTTGTAGACCATGATGAAATCACCTTTTAAACTCCATTATAAAATAAATTGATTCAGAATTTTTACTATATCTACTCTAAAGACATTAACTGATTGTTGAAGTTATTAGGTAGCAAATATACCAGTTCTCTAAAGACTTTCATAACCTTTCCAGCACATCATAAACCCAGTATTCAAGAATGGTTGTTCTTTCTTTAAATGCACCTTGTCAGTGTATACAGAGATTTTCTCAGCCCGCAGCACATTTCAGAAAAGAGAGGCATGGTTTTACATTCTTCAGCTGTGAAATTCTTCCCTTCTTTCTGCCTTCCAAGGCTAACAGTTTGTTTTCCAAATGTTCCAAAATGCACCAGTTCTTGTCTTTTGAGAACGGAAGCAGCAAGGCTCTCTCAAAAAATTTTAAAAATCCTGCTCAGAAAATCCATTCTGAGGCTGTCTTACAGCTAGTCATGCTCAATCTTCTGTTAATAAGGGAATTTCCCCTTCCAGTTTTATAGATAGGAAACATATTGTCTAAATACTAAATGTTTGACACATTTATATATGAAAAGTATCCAACTCCTTTATTCTGTAAGTTGTTATCCTCTCTTCTTATCCAAAACAAGTCATATATATAAAACTTTTATGTAAAACTGTTTTATCTCACAAACTTAGACAGAACCTCAGTGTTAAACAATTAGCTAGGAGCTACAGTTAACTTCAGTAAGCCTTATAGGCTCCATTTCTCTCTCAATCCATAAATTGTTGTAAAACTTGTTATTCTGGAATGTCTCCTCCAGTAAGAACATGTTTTAAGAGTGAAATATAGTTGTCACTGTTTTTGAGATCAATTCATGACAACAACAACCTATTCCAGCTTTGAATGGTGTTCAGCTAAGGCTACCCCTTGCTTTCAGTGACTGCTACTGAAAGTGTTTGCTATACACCTGATTTGGATCAATCTTACTTGGACAGTAAAATTCTTGTATATATACATATATCCATATCTATATCTGTATTTTGTGCCACTTTCTGTAAGAAATGAGGGAATCAATATATCTTTTTTCTTTGTGATAGTATAGCACAACAACAGCAGTCACTGTTCAACTCCCATTAACTGCTGCTGAAGATAGGAAACCTATAACTCTATTATTACTATTGCACATCTGGGCAAGAAACTTCATTTTGAACAATCCTGGCTAACTTTTATGGGCGGGATTGAAAATGTCAATTCTGTAAAAAAGAGAAAACTTCCATAACCTGGAAGGTATTTTTATTTTAGCACTTTGTTGTCCTTCAGTATGTTTTAAGATGGCTCTGAAGTATAAAGCTAGAATTGCACCAGCCCTTGCTTGGTTCCAGAATGGGGGTGGTACAGACTGGTGCAGTCACATCAATGTATGAGGTTTCCAGGTCCACAGGTAGAAAACTGTGGCTTTTAATGCATCATAATATGTTGACATTTAGATATCCACGTAGTTGCTAACCCATAGGTTAAGATACATAGCAGTTTCAATCCCTCCTTCAAACTAGATGAAAATTTCAAAAGCTGTATGATGATATCATGGGTTGGCAACATCCCACAGCTAAATAGAATGGATTATATTTGCGTAGGGTTATACAAATATTCTATATTTTCACCTTCTTCCTCATCCTTTCTTTAGATTTGTTTGTTAGGTTATTATGTGAGTAATACATCTATTCATTCAGACATGAAAAGGGTAGCACAAATAGTTACTTGTGCTGATTTGACTTGACACTCTCCCTTGCTTCCTTTTTCTTGTATTTTTTTAACCATTTCTCTTGACACAACTCCAGCTACTTCTCTCAGCTTCTGAGTCCCAAAGCTACCATCTGGCCTGCAGCTTGGTAAAGCTGTTCTCAATGTAGAATCTTCCTTATTTGACACTCCAGCTAAGACTTTTTATAATCCCTACTCCCACTATCCTAGGCATGCTAATAAAAAACAACAACAAATATTACTAAAAGAAACTGAAGGGAAACTTTTACGGCAGAAAAATAATTCATGCCAATGATGCTGAGCAAATTTGAATTAACTTCAAATACTAACAATCTGCTTACTTGGAATTAAAAAAAAAAAAAGGCAAAACAACCCCCACAAACACCTCCCAAATAACAAAAATCTCACCTGACATGATTGTGCAGCAGATAATATGGGAAAAAATACCTGCTCCATCATGACACTAGATAACTTGAGCTGACATTCTACTTGCTGTTGGTGCACTATTAGAGAGATTGAAAAAATGGCCAACCAGCCTTTTTATTTCTTACACAAAAGAATAAAGTCCATTAATTTTTCTATAGAAGGTTTGTATTTTTATGATAGCACATCAAAACATCTCCCTTAGCTTCATTTTATGTCATGTTAAGAACAGTGAATGAATCATTGCTTAGAATGTAATATACTATCCTAACTGTACAAATTTCCCTGAAGTAAACACTTTCCAAATCTGATTTGCAATACTCATACCCTAGTCTTTGATTTGTCAAGAGCTAACTGCACAGTAGTACAACAGCAAGCAGAGGCAGAGCAGCAAATCACACTAACATAATTGTGACAGACACTGGTTGTAGTATTTTTTAATAAAAAGAAAAGAAAAAAGACTAAGAAATTGAATCTTCATGGTGAAAATAAGTTTCACAGAATTCTGCAAGAAGAAACCAAATCAAAACACTTACTGTAGCTTGAAAAAAAAAAGAAAATGAGACCTGGATATTTTTTACTTTAGCATTTTACTTGACTTGTTTTAATAGTTTTGCACATTCTATGATTAGGAAACATGTATTTCCAGTGACCAAAGTCTATTGAATAGTTCTCTAAATCACATGACTCACAGAGAAGAATTTCTTAGAAGGTCATACTGGGTCACTGGTTAATGCTCTCGTGTTCAGAGACTTCTGTAGAACCGGCCAGCACCAAATGCAACAGAAGAATATGCAAACCTCATACTAATAGGTATTGTAGGGTCCAGGAGTTATGATCAACAGAACAAAGTCCAAAAGACTGCTGATTGCTAGTGGTGTTTCTCAGGAATCTGGCCTGAAGATAATTCTGCTTAAAGTTAGTGCTAGTGGTCTGGGCAGTGGGACAGAGTATGACTCAGTAAGGTTTTGGATGAATCCAAATTGATGTGGGGAGCACTGAATAAGCTCGAGATCAGGTCTGACATTAAGAAGATACTCTAAAGGCTGGAGATATGGATTCAAAGGAACTTCATAATGTTCACCAAAAAATAAAATGCACAGTCCTGGAACTGAGATGGAATAATCCCCTGCAATAACACAGGCTGGGATCTGGTTGTGAGAGAATGAAAAAAATGGATTTTCTCAGTCTGGGGAAGAGAAAGGTAAAGGGAGGCCTTACTGTTGTTTATAAACGTCTAATCAGAGTATGACATGGATAAAACCAGACACGTAGAAATACAAAGCAGAACAAAAATGGCAAAGGCTGAGCTACAGCATGGGAAATTCTAATTATGTATTAGGAGAAATATTAATATGAAAGGTAATAAAACTTTGGATAAGGTGACATGAAGAGATTGTGCAATCTCTATTCTTAATATAGCAAAAATTCAACTGGAAAAAGCTGCAAGAAATCTGACTTAGGTTGGCTCTGCTTTGAGGAGAATATTGGACAAAATGATCTCCAGAGACCTCTTCCAGTTTCATAGAGTTATTACTCTATGAAATCATATTTTAGTGATTTAAAGCCTAAAAAAATGCTGTCATTTTGTTTTCTCACAAATTCTTCTTCTGCTCTAGCTGTCATTTCTGGATATTCTTGTAGGCAATAAATGAAGCTCAATTCTTGCCTCCAATCTCTTGATAACAGAATTCTGATTATGACAAGAACAAGTTTTCACTTGGATGTCTAATCTGATTAATATGGTATCCCATTAAACATTCAAATGGCTATTAGCTTTCTTTGGTTTTACTGCCCAGTGGTGTTTTTTTCTGTCATGGAAATTATACTTTTTTTGTTGATTTTTTTAATGTTGCTTATCTCTTCTAAATCTCCGCTTCTGCAATAGTAAACTAGTGGTCTACTCAGCACTTAGGCAGGGACATCACTGGTATGTGGGAAGGCATATCCTGTGCTATTGTTTTTTCCTTTCCTTGCTTATTAAAAAACATTTTGCTTCCTAACAGCAGCTGCACTTTAAGAAAAAGGTGCTATATGTAAACATGCTATACATAAATAAAATATATTAAGGCTGGATTTCTAAGAGTAGAAACCTTCATGAGGGATAACAGACAATAAAGTGGGAGGAAGAGGAGGGGCAAGGAAGAGATCTCAGTTGTACCTACTGCTCATCTGCTACCTACAGGAAAAAACTACTATTCTGTGGAAATAACTCCTGGCTGAGGAACAGTGTGCAAAACCACATAACAATCTCTGCTAACTGAGTGTTCATTCTGCTTAGTATGAAGATGTATGAATATAAATCTCTTTGATTGCTTGGGCTTTAGTTGTGTTCTTGTTTCCATGCTGGATGGGAAGTATTCTTCTCTCCAGTGTGTTAACTTCTCCTAGACTCCAATCCTCATATTTCTATTAATCGTATTAGGAATCTATTTCATGAAGAAAGGGCAGGGTATAAGTCTTAATAACTTGTGCACTAATATGGATTTTCAAGAGTCTGAGTCCTGATCAACACCAGCTAAAATACATTTTCTTTTTATGAGCCCTTAGGTGTGGTAACACCTCCAGGTTGAGCAAGGCGATAATGTGGCTGATACTGACACCCCAACAGCTCTACCAATTGGCTCAAATTATGTTTCTCTTAATGGTTTGAGTTCTGCAGTTCATAGATGTGCATGAAAGAGTTTCTATGAGACTGTCAAGTAAAATAATCATATTTGCTTAACCATCTGCTTGGTAACTACAGCTACCTTTGTTGGGTTAATATCCAGAAATCCTGTATTCCTGTTGGATTATCTCTGTGATCTTCACAACATGTGAAGCTCACCAAACTGAGGAATGCAATGTAAATACCCAGAAACTAGAGCCACCTGAGTGGCTGTGCCCATATGACCTGATGCAATGTGAAGAGGGTCTAGCTTGAGTTTTGAGAGTGAAATAACCATACTCCGCCCACTGCTATATCAGAGGAAACAACTTATTGAGAATAGAAGACCTGTTATCTTACTGCCCTCTGAAACTGCTCATGGGTTGGAAAAACAAGGCTAAAATCATTCAGGGGACCTTTTTTTGAAGGCAGATTGGAGGCCCTTACTGGGAATTTTATACATCTATATGTATATGTACATACATAAAATATTTAAATTTCTTAAATTCTTGTTTTTCTATATACTACACAAACCAGTACACAATTGTTTTGTATGAGGGCAAAATACTACATAAACTGCAATTTAAGAGAAAGAGGCTATTAGTACGATGTCATATTTCTTTGACAAGCACATACTTTTGTACTGTATTAAAGCAAGGTCAACTCAAACTTTACATTGCTTCTCCTGGAAAATGCCAAGAGGCAAGAAAGTGTAATGTAACATCTCTGTTGATTTTATATCCAGGCTCTCATAGAGCAAAAGGGAATTAAGTACTCAGTGAAAAATTTTACCATAAATATGGATGTAGAATTTCTATTCATTGAGAACTGTCTAAGGAAGACTTGATTCCCAGATTGTAAACTTCCATTTGCCTTTATAATTAGGGGATCATGTGCACATAGTAATAAACCAGCACACAATATTTTACTAAAAACGCACCTGAAATAATTTAGGGAAGAAAATATTCCTTTGTTTCATTGAAACTCACATAAATTAAAAACATTCAAAGCTACAAAAAACAGAGCTCCCTCTATCTCTCTTTTTTTTTTTGTAATATAAGTTTTTCACTTGTGTCAAACTGTGGTTAGCTACTCCAGACCAGTATCTTTATTAGATTTAGATGTATACTGTGAATATCCCAGTACATAAAACGACCAAGTAGAGATAAAAATTAGAACTTTGCAGGTGACTAGAAGGAAAAAAACCCAAACAAACAAGGAAAAGTTAACAAGAAAAAAGGCAGAGCTCAGAAATATTAGAAAAACATTCGCTAACTATTGGTCAAGTGATTGAATATTTCTATGGGGTGGGAATTAAAACCAAGCTGCATAATAAAGAGAAGTAACAACTAAGTAGTGTTGAACCATAGTAAGAAGTCTGAACACATTGCAATTAAATGTTGAAGACAAAAAGTGCAATTCAGAGGAGAAGCTTTGGCCCCTCAATAGTCGTTCTTATGTGCATTCATAGAGGAAAGAGTTTTTAATGAGAAATTCTTTTAACTCCTTCCATTAGGAAATGACAAGTTTCATTAGGGGAATATCTGGTGATATTTTTTCTTCTCTCCCTCCTTTTGGTAATTCATGCCCACTTATGTCACATTCCATTTTTGTCTGGTGAATTTTCCAATTTATCATAAAAGGAGCAAGTCATCAGGTCCATATTTTACTGCTATGGAGCAAGAAAGTGTTAGTGAAACTTCACTCAAAAGAGAAAAAATCCCAACAGTGTCCAAGTGCTAACAAGCAAGAATTCATCTCAGTTTTGGGGGCTGTTTTTTCATTTTGGTTTGGGTTCTTTTACAAGGTTTCTGTCTGCAGAGGACATATATGCTAAAATACATTTTTTTAAAGGTCATGATTTGATATTTTTCCAGACAAAATGTAAAAGACACGAAAATATAATTTTTGAGCTGGAAAGAGCCACTGAGGTCAGTGAACAGAGAGTGAACACAGGATAATAGAGCAAATAAGCTAAGAAGCCAGAACTAGCCTATTATTTCTGCATTAAAGACTCAGACTTCTGGCATGCAACATTTATATCAAAACAGTATCCTGAAATAATATATAGGCTGCTGTACATGAATAAATCCTGGAGAGCTTCAAGGAGTTGTTTTTGTTTTTTTTTTTTTTTGGGTGGAGGAGTATTTATTTCTCTCCACAGACTTTGTCTTACACATATCCAGCTAAAAGAGAGAAAGCTAACCTGCAGAGAGCCCCATGAGAAAGCCAGCTGATACTGGCATGGGCACAGTGACTGATCTAACTGAAGATTGCAACTCAGCAACTAATGTAATCGGTAGGATAATAAGGCAGTAAAATTAGTCAAAGGGGTGATAGGGCTTGAATAAAATTAAAATCAACATGTACGTGGTATTTGGAATTAATCTTTATAAACTGAGTACAGAATGATAAATCCAGTCTGAAAGAAACAGGAAAACTCTACAAGCATTAGATAAAAAGGACTCTAAGAGTAATTTAGAGTGATTTTGTTTATGATTTTTAATTGAAATATTATTTATAAGGCAATGGTAGCTAATGGCCATGTTTGTTTTTTATTTGTAGAATATGTTGAACTACATAAGCCATAGAGAGTGCCTGTCTTGTCAATCAGATGGAAATTTGGATTATTTATTTGTTCCTTATCTAATCCCGATCAATAATACCTCACTGAATTCCTACAGCATCTGCAGAGGAAAAAGTGAAAAGATAAGGACTTCCACCATGTCTCAAGAGGAAAAAAACCTGGATGAACAATCATTGCAACTGATACTTTTACATTGTTTAATCAAGCACAAATCTCGTGTCTTATATTTTACAACAAGTTGGGTTAAAAATATAAAGTCACAATACTTGAGTGTATATCCAAGAATTATTTTAGAAGGGATTATCAGAGCTATCTATCTCCAAATTCACAACTCTTTATCTACCCTATTTGTCAACACTATTCACCTACTTTCATCTACCCAAATTCACAATTCTTCATCTATTGCAAGAACCCCAACTGGCTAAGTGGCATAGTTTTCAATAAAATAACATTATTTGAACAGTGTTTCAAAAAAGGCTACACAGCTTTTTGGGAGAAACAAATGAATTATGCATCTTAAATATCAACAAATATTTATACAGCTAACAATCTGCAGATTAAGTGGTATCTAGAAATTTAAAGAAAGGGCATATTGTCGTACTCCATGATAAACTCAATAATAATTAGAATTCCTACCAGTCTGTTAACTAATGCAGACATATTAACGCATATTTTTAGCTGAGCTTATTATGTTCTAATAAAATTTAAAGAAGCATAGCTGAAGGGTAAGAAGTAGAAGCATCTGCTCTACTACCAGCTCTGCATTCTGCTGTGCCATTTAGGCACTGCCAGTGTGTATGTTTCTGAAATGCTGAAATGAAGTCCTAGATTGATCCGCTCTTACTGCTTTAAAATAGTCTGTGTATAAAGCCTCTGCTTTTAAATTCTGTGATACAGCTTTTCTGGAGGGATGCAATCCCAAAAGTAGCAGCTTAAATTAGAGACCCAGCTGAACAGAAGTGATGGCACTTGATCTTATAGCAGTCTCTCAGAAAACAGATTCCACTGCATGTATCCCTAAACATGGCTGTGCCCCTCTCTTTGATGTCCAGGCTCATTAAAAGGAGATTTTTAATGGATTTTTCATTTCTCAAATTCTTTTTGTGCATTCTAACTACTGCAAGGCTAGTATCTATTTCGTGACTGGGAGTCATGCTAAATGGAGGTGGCAAAAAAATTAAATGGAAGATGATTAGTTTGTAGTACTGATGTTTCTCAAGTGATACAGATTGCTCTGAAGGACAAGAAATTTCAAGGCAAAGAAGAGTCTGGACCTTTAAATATGATTTTGGGTATTAATGTTGCATGGAAAAGCAGTTTGTGAACTCTTTGCAAAGAGTTTGCATATAAGTCGTTTGCATGCTTTCACCCCTCCCTTCACATCTACTTGCAGGCTGGTGGAGTCAGAGTCTTACCAATGGCACTTCTAAGTTGTGATGGGTTAATTCTCAGCTCTCTGGACATCACTGGTGCTTGACAAGGTGTGAGATGTGAGGGCACATCGGCAGTTCAGAGCATATTGAGCATCTCGGACAGTATCATTCAGACACCTCAAGGAATGTCTCCCCTAGGATATCTCACAGAAATGAAGCTATAATCTAAGAAGCTGTTCCACTAGATTTGCTTTCCTTTAGGAATTGTGAAGAAATATAACTTAGTTGACTTCAGGTAACTGGACAAAGCTCTTTAGAGTTCTCTTGTCAAGCAGACGGGCAGAAACCGCAGATCGTCTTATTTACTGAGTATTACTTCATTCAAGGGATCAAAGTAATATTAGACGGAGTGCAGTCAATTCTGGGAAGACACAGGTACAAGAATCAATTTAATAATTTGTGAAGTATTAAAAATAAATAATTTACCTTTTTCCCCCTTTTTTAAATGTCAACTATTTATAATCTATGGTGTATCTCTTCAAATGCAGTCCCTCCCTAAAATATGTACTCTAGGAATCTCAGTACATGATCATCTTTTATTACAATGTAATTACATACAAAGCAAGAGAGGAAGGGGAAGGGGAAGG
>WBMZ01014346.1:0-65882 GCA_013400975.1 Atrichornis clamosus
GTCACCCAGGGCTCAGTGGGACATTCTCATGTAAAGACACGCTGGGGATGGTGAGGGAGCATGGCTGGTGTGAGAACAGAGCACTGCCTTCACTGGGGTGTGATACTGCAGTGCTTCCTCACCAAACTCTGCCTCTGGGCTCGGCCTGGGTCTGCTACACTACTGTGCTTGTGGGGTCCTTTGTGCAGGGAATACACGTGAAATTGTGATCAAAATGGAGTGAAGTTTGTATTGCTTGATGTGCTGTGTGATTTAAAACATCAAATGGAGAGCAACGTTTAAGGGGTGATTTTCTGAGATGTAGCAGATTCAGGGGTCAGCTGCATTGTTCTGTGACAACTGAGACAGGACTTGTAGCTCCTTTGGGGAAAAGATCCTCACAAAGAGCAGGGATTAATTTAATGAGCACCTTATGGTCCCTGCACAATATCCACTGCAATCTTTGCTTCTAATCCACTTATTATGGGCAAAGAAATTTATCTGTGATCTGGTAGCTCAATTATTGGATTTTTTTTTTCCATGGTGTTCTGCCTCCCCTTTATACAATGGTAATGGCCCTTGAAACTCTCAGAAAAATTAAAACATTAATCTTGCCTGCAGTGGTTAATATTTAACAATTTCTCTATGAAATGACATGTGTTTCATAACCACTGAGACAAACTAACAGAGAACATGAGTACAATATTTGGAAACTTCCAAAAAACATGTTATTAAGTAGATTTTGTTTTTTTGCATGGGTATTACTTTTCAGTAAGTGGAAGATCTAAAATAAAGTGAGGAGTGATCCTTGGATTGCAGCAATAAAGTATGAGGTAGAGCAAGAGATCTATTTTGTGGAAGCTGTCCCAGACTTCCTCAATACGTAATTGCTTCTCATGCACTTTACCTGTCTTTTCATTGCTTTTGGTCTGTACGTCACCGTTGATACTGATTTGTTCCTTGTGAGTGTATTGATATTTAGTTACATAACCACAGAGGTTTCATCAAAAGATATGAGCATGTTAGTTCCTACTAACTACGTTTTCTGCTGGGCTTTACCTGAATAGCCTTGCCTGGATGCTTGTCCCCATGGACGCTGCTTTGTCCACGATACCTCTGTGTTTTGGACCCAGACACCCGCCTTGGATGTAGCAGCTAGAAGCCCACACATAGTTGTTGTGTGTGTTGTTTACACTGCACTAAAGTGATATCCTGCCTAATTCAAGTTCACTTTAATCCTGTGGCCTTGCCTAGTACATTTGTACTTCATATTATGTAATTTATAGTCTCAATCTGCTTTCATTAGAGCAGGCCTGTGTTGGAAATGCCACCTTCTGTGTTCATCTGTAGCCATGTGACTGCAGTAAGAATCTTTTAATTGGTTATTTAACAAAAGAGCTACCTATTTGTTGTGTGAGTGGTCATTTGTCACACTCCATTAGCAATGAAATCAAGTCTAAGATGTCAGACTTAAAGCAACACCAGCTCAAGCTGTGAATGCAGTTGCATCCTGCTCATCAGTACACTAGAAGCATCAGTTAGTTAGACTCAAGTACACCAGATGCATGCATCATTTTAATTTATCCTTCTGTTGTAGAAATCTGTATTCTAAATCTAAACACCGTTCAATTTTATTTACCCTGTGTCCACTGTGTGGGAGGGCTGGTTGTTTTCAGTTCTGTAATTTCTTTTTGTGAAATAAAGACTTGGTGTAGACTTTAATAGAATCAGTATATGATTTTTTGAGTACAACTAGAGGTTACATGCATTTGTGTCTCCAGAAGTTTAATTAGGTTTGAAGAACATACTGCAACATGTTCATTAGAATCTTAGGAAATGTTAACCTCTGGGCAAAGTACTGACCTGACAGATCTCATCCCTCTTTTGTGTTTTTCACAAATACTAGAATAGTAATTCAGATTAGTTCATCCTGTGGGGAAAACCCCCCAACCTTACAAAAGACTGATACAGGATAAGTAAACATACCCAGTATCATTTCAGATATTTCTGTTCATTGCTCAGTGTGGTCTAGTCCAGCAATTTCTGTGTATTAGTCACAGAACCAGTCCTTTATCTTGTTGCTAAAAATCTGTACTATAACAGTAGAGGGGATTTGATTGTGCCTAGTCTGAGGGTGAAGAATTACTTTTCATAAAACACTTCTCACTGGGTAATGTGATGACAGAACTCATGGTCCAGTTTCTGGATAATAATGATGTTAAAACACAGCTGTTGCTGACTTTGAAATTATTGTTAAAAAAAAGTATCAGAAGTTATTTCCTGAAGAAAGCAAAACTGTGTTTAAATGAGTCAAAGATCTGCTGAAAAGTAGTGAGTAGATATAAAAGGTTTCAAAACCTAGAGTTTAGTTTTAAACCAGTATGAAATCAAGACATCTGGATTTTGCGATAAATATTCCTTATCTTTTTTCATAAAATAAACAATTCTCATATGCTTGACCTAGTAGATTCAATAGCTGTTTCACTGGCTTGATGAAATAAAGCCTCCAGGCTTCACAAGAGCTGGGAGCCTGGGTACTGGGGAGGGGAATACAGTTTTTCTTTCTATATTTTTTTAATAATTAAAAAATACCTGCAGTGCAGCTTCTGCCTTTTAGCTGAGCTTTGGTCATCTCATAAGCTATGAACTCTGTATGACATCTCTATGTGGGGTTTTTTGCTCTCTAAATTTCTCATCTCTGACTTCTGTAGACTGGAAACTAAGTGCCAGCTATAATTATGTGTGACTGCTTATCTCTGGTTGACAGTGGAAGACAACACAGCTGGATAAATAAGAATCATGTATTCTGTGACTTCTCTTGTTTCCTGACTCTTCCTGGCTTGGTAGAAAATGCAGAGCTCCGTTAAATAAAATTTCATACTTATTTGAAGTGCATGAAGATTAATCTTGTGGTGAACCTGTGAAATGACACGAGGGAGGGCTTGCCATTTGCAAAACCAAAACCTGAATATAGAGCAGAATGCAATCGCTGACATGGATAGTGAAACCCTAATACACGTTAATGTAATTCCTGTAGTACATTTCACCTTTTATCCTCACTGTATTCGCTGTCTGGGGATACGACTTGATTGCTGAAGGTACGCTTTGAAAAATGTGAAGTATAGGCTTTCAACACAAAGTATGAATTTCTTCTCCTGACAGTCTCATTAGTTACAAAAGTTCGTATCAAGTGCCAAAGCACAATTGACAACATGGAATTGAAGTGAACCTGAGCAGAAAAGGAGCAGCATTTAATTCACTGATGTCTAATAAGTAGCTTTTCAACTTGTGAAAATAGTTTATATTCACACACACGGTGATTATAATGATGATGAGAGAAAATAATTATATATACACACACGTTTATGTGTATGACTTCATCATGTATACTTGTTTTACTGATCAAGCCAATGGTAGTTGATACAGTTCATCAAAACTGAGCTTTTCTTTCATTTTGTTTTATAGAAAAAACGGAAACAGAGTACTCAAGATGAAGATACAATCAGTATCTGCAGCCTGGATACAAGCGTGAGTAACTTCATTTTCTTTTTTGCTGTCCCTCACAACCCCCTTAAACTAAAATATGGCTATTAGGGGTATTCAGAAATAAACCTGTTCCATCTTCTCAGCTGTGTTGTTTTCATACATGGCATGAATAACTTGTTCTGCTTGTTACGAAAAAGAAATTTGTTATATTACTGCTCTCATTTTCTGTAATAAAGCTTTTAAAAGAAAAATGAAGTCATAATGACAGTTTATTGCAAAGCAGTGAATCTCTTATTGGTAAATAATTATCAGGATAAAAGGGCATTGTGCATGCAGGATTTAAATCGAGACCTTTTATACCATTGCATGGGTGTATGAGAAATTTAATTTCAGTTGTGATTAATACAAGCTATAAGAGCCAAACTCTCTCTGTTGATTATGGTGAATGTCAAAGCAAAGTATTAATGAGGGTAATTATGCAGTAAACTGCAATGTGTGTTGATTTTTCTGTAAACTTGTGACATAAATGTACACTTGCGGTTATCATTTCAAATCTGTGGAACTAAAACAGATGTAGGAAAATTTACCATTCCTTCTGTTCAGTGTTTCCATCAATATTTGTAGTGTTTTGTTTACAGTCAGCTGTTGAACCATTTTTGCTTTTCTGTAGACCTCTCATGTAGTGCAGACAGAAAACGTAATATAAAAAGTAGAGAATAAACACTGCTTGTTTAAACAGTTTTATTTATTAGCAGGTGTCAGGCCTAGTGCTGTGGTTTCTTTAATGATCAGGTGTTGATTTTGGTTTGAATTATACCTGTTCTTTGAAGAAGCAATTACATTTAAGGGCTCACCTGCCTGGATGGCTGCAGACAAATGCAAGCTCTTGCAGGCACTTCAAGTGACCTGGGTAGAATCCAGCACTATTCTGGAAATCATAAACCCACAGTAGCCTGACCTTACCTGTGAGAGCTCATACTTTAATGTTAGTTAATCCCATTAGACCTTACATTGGGCCCAACTTCAAAGGAACTGTTATTCCTTTAAAGAAGTTTTAAAGGAATTGTTGTTCTTCAGGGTAAATGAAAAATTGTTGACTATTTATTATTGTTATGGACAAATTGACAGCTTTTTAAATGCTGAACTCTGATCTGGGATGGAAAATGCTGGGTCGAACTATTTTTATGTTTCTGCAAAGAGTGTGTATTTTATTCATCTATAATTAAGAAAATTAGGTAAGATTCTCTTGTGTAGAAGCTGTTATACTGCTGTATAAATACTTGGATGAATATAGCTGCTGTTTTGGATAATAGCTAAAGATTTAAATACTGCTTGAAAGGTACAGTTTCTGTTAAGAGAAGAACTGGAGGAAGGTGACCTAATGTGATCTTACCTCTGAATTTGACCCATGGGAACACAGACAGAAAGCATCGAGCAAAGTGAGGTTTGTGGTTTACTGATGAGCAACAGATACAGCAATAACAAGAGCAATGCCCTTTATTTCCAGTTATTAAATACTAATTAAAACTTCTAAAATGTTATTTCCTTGATACTACTTTTCTGTGTAAGCATTATTATTGGCAAGACAAGCGAATATAAATGTGAATCAGAGAAAAGATAAAGTAATTAACTAAATGTTTCTGAGCTGATCTCTAAGACAATGACTAACACAAGTATTGAATTTGGATTTTCATTAAATAGTTTGTAAATCTCTGCTTTAGAGGGATCTTGTCAATAAAATGTGTGAAATGCTGTTAAGAAAACTATTTGCACTGTCTTAAATGCAGAACTGTATTTAAATTTAAATGCATGCTGGAGTCTGAAAATAGTGGTGAGAGCAGGGGTGAGAAAGGAATGGCTGAAGTTTGACTCTTTCATTATGGAATTTCAGGTCAACAGGGTGGGGAATACCCCATGAGGGTATAAAGGGTATCCATTGTATCTTGAAGAATGATCAGTTTATTTAAATGTACAATTTATGTCAATAGTAGTTGATTTATCTTTAATTTGCTTGAGGTAACTTCAAGCCTGTTACCCCTTTTTTTTTTATTACCAGGAAGTGCTGACTAACTTGTGCTGCACAGCCACAGACTATATTGTCTCTTGTGTCTTTGAATCTTGCTTTGCCCTGAACTCTTCCACATTCCAATACTACAGTTTCCTGTTCAGCACTTGATAGGCACCGTGCCCTCACCACTGGCAGCAGTTGCTGTCAAGGCTGGTTTGCCTCTGGCTGTGACAGGAGACTTAAACTGTCATGGTGACTTTCTTGGAGAGGAAAGGTGCCTCTGGTTTAGAAAATGAGCCTGGCATGTGACTTCAGAACAACACCCTCAGGTTTTTTAGCTTCAGGTAATGGTTCAAGTGTGCCCATCAAAACTTGGTGCTGTTGACATTAAAACAAGTTGGGCAGGAAGAGTTACACACTTTCTCATGCCTCGTGTTCCTGACATTAGATCATAATCCCCCCTGTAAAGGAGGACTATCACCTTTGTGAGCCTCCTGGACATGGCAAATAAACTTCTGTTTCTCCCTTCACATCATGTTTTGCTGATGGATAATGATAAAGACAGTGCTTTGGTCAACTCATAAGCTACATACTTATCTAGATTAAATACCAAGTATCTTATGTCATTAGAAAATATTGGAGGGTCTTCTGTGCACTGCTGCACTGTGAAATGTTGTAGCACAAAAGGGATGGTTGGAATCCAGCCGTCCATGACTGAATACTGATCTGCAAAGGCATTTTTTTCTCTGTGTGTGCTTAAATGCTATTTATATTGGGGAGAGATGTGTCGTCTTGTGTCTTGGGTTTTGATTTGAGAGAGCCATAGTTGATATTATACGTACTTAGAGATTTAGTTACAGGGCAGAGAGTTGTTTGTCTTTTGTTCTCATGTTTGTGATGGCAAATTTCAAAAACAAAGAAAATGTCAAAAAGATCAGTTCCTATCTCACAGAAACCAACTGTGGTGATGTTACAGAAAGTCACTTTTCCTTTCTATGTTGTTCTCCACTCTTCACATACAAGGTAACTTATTCCCAAAAAAATGGAGGAGATTGAGGGGTGTTTTGAGGAGAAGTATCTAGACTAATAAAAAGTTTGGAACAGTTTCCATTTAAAAAACAGCAAATATCCTGAAACTAAAACTGAAATAAAATACACTAGGAAAAAAATGGTGGGTGATTAGTTCTATGAGATATGATCATTGTAAGGTTATTCCCTCTCTTGAGCACAAAATAAAGCTTTTTGTAGGTTCTTACCCAAGCAAAAGTGATGCCATTTCACCTATCACGCAGTGGCACAATTCTGGCACAGGCTGTTGCGGATACCAGAGATTTTGCAGGAGTACAAAAAACCATATTGGGCAAATTCATGGAAGAAATGTCTGTCAAGCACTATTAGACTGAATGGAACCACCCATCTGAAGCAGCCCTTGAACTTGCATATTTCTGAGTCTGGGAGAGTAAACTATGTGTCTGTCACTAGGTGTTTACTCTCCTTTCACACACTTCCCTGGACAGCTCTTTTCTACCATTGTTGGAAAAATGGTGCTGGCCTGAGATGAATCCTTAGCCTGTCATGGCCATTCTGAGGAGACTTTGACTGGCTCAGTGCAAAACCTTATTTTCTTCCAAGCAATGACAGTTTTGAAATGACATAATGTGGGATCTATGCTTAATTGAAGTCTTTGGATTGTAGAAAGGTGTAAATAACTAAATGTTCAGATTCCTTTGTCTACAGTTAGAATTTAGATTCTAACTCAGATAATTACATGTCATTAAATTTTTACAGATAAATCTCTCAGGCTGTGTAATAGGAGTGGTTGGTTTTTATTAAATACTGTATGTATTTAAGAATTAGGTACATGAGGCTCTCCTGTGCAGCACACTGTCTGGTTCACAGGATTAGGTGAATGTCTCCTGGCTGGTTCTCCCAGCTCCATTAGCTGCTGATGTCTAAAGCACATGGTGCATTCACTCTGCACTGCCTTCACAGGCATCACCTCAGGGATATGCCTCTTTTTTGTACTTGGCAATGGAAAGATCTGGCCGTCTTTACTGTCTAAAATATTCAATGTGTGTAAATGTATCTGTTGGCCACCTTTGTCCAGGAGAGGGTGAAGGATGGCAAAGAAAAATGGCATTAACTATTTAATGACTGGATTGCTTCATACGTTGCAACATCCATATGAGTCTCCTGCCAATTTACGCCATCTGTCTATAATCTTTTTATAAAAATAGATTTTAATTTTTTTTCTATGACTGACCACTGTCAGACATACCTGTCTTTTCCATGGGAATCAGTCATATAGACAGAATTTCCTCTCACAGGAAACACTGCTTGGAGCTTTGCTGACTCAGGACAAGGACTGGTAACCTCAGCACGTTAAATGATCTTTGTATTTGCTTAGTGATCTGGGCTGATGTTGATGCTTCAGGAGTTGATAAAGTGGCTTCTTAAACTGACTGGTTGGACTTGGCTCATTTCATTGCCAGCTTAAAGAAGTGGATTTGCAAATCCCCTCAATGTCAAATAGTTTATGATAACTTGTGACAGATGTGGCCAGCAGACTGTGAGGGCTGAGTGCATGAACATATAATGCCACTGCAGTCGGAAGTTTGTATTTAAAGGGAAATGTGCACATTATCTCACATGGCTTTGTTCCTGCTGGCCTCCCCTGGGAGGCTTAGTTCAGTCAATGGACTTTTGTCTATGCACTTAACTCAGCCACTGGTGTGTTTCATGCTTTTGCTTTCAAAGTGGTGATAGATTCTAGATTTGCATATGCATATTGATTTACAGACATTATATAATTAACATGGCTTACATAAACTTCAGGTTTTTTAGATATCCCTTTAAAGCTTGGGGAACTGGGACAGAGAAACTGAGACAGCTTGAAAGATCATAGAGGGCTAAATACCTTTTTTTGTATTTAAAACAACCCCCCATGAGCTCTGCTTTGTATTCCTCCTCTTGCAGACAGTCTCTCCTTAGTTAAATTCTGAGCAAAACAACCCCCCATGAGCTCTGCTTTGTATTCCTCCTCTTGCAGACAGTCTCTCCTTAGTTAAATTCTGAGCAAAACAACCCCCCATGAGCTCTGCTTTGTATTCCTCCTCTTGCAGACAGTCTCTCCTTAGTTAAATTCTGAGCAGTTTCTGGATTAGTTCTGTCTGTGCTTTTGCTGCTTGTTGCTGCTGTGACTTTTATTCTTTCCCCATACCCTGGTTTTGAAATGTGGGTCTTCATTCTGTGCAACCTTCTCGTGAGCCTGGAGCAGCAGTGGAGGGTTCTGCTCCTACTCAGGGACAGATGGACAGTTCTTGAGCTGTATTCCATAACTATTAAATATAGTTAATATATCACACGGAGCAAAGTGGTGATGAATACTGTTACCTGGAGATTATTGCATAGAGCACTCAGCAAGGTAGTTAAAAGCAATTCATTTTTAATGGCTGTTGTAAAAGTGGTAATACAAAGTAGTTGAAACTTTGTAATGGTGATGATACCGTGTGCCTCATAAATCCTAACTGTGTAAAATCATAAGTCAGGAGGTATCCAGAACAAAAAGCTGGTAAAACCTAATACAAAACTTGGACTTTTCAGAATAAAATTATACTTACTTGAGCAAAATTCTGTTCAGAAAGAATCAGGGTGATGGTGTGCAGTTCTCCTCTGCAATCGGTTGTGTGCAAATTTGTTGTAAACTCATGGAAGTTGCTATTGTGGTTATAGCGAGGAGAAGGAACATAAAAAAAATACGTGATGAACTAGACATGTAAAACACTTCCATAAAGAAAGTAACATTTCAAAAGAGCTACTTATTTTTGTTATATAGAAGAGTTATCGTTACTGAAAATGAGGCTCTTTCAAAGGGTCACTTATTAGTGAGTGAACTGGAGATGTCTTACTGCTCATCTGTCAACTTGCAAGTTAATAAAATATGTCCCAGTATAAAATAAAAACAAAAAGGTACCCAGACTTAAGTTACATTTGCATACACTAGATTGGAGTTCATTAATTTTGATTGCTTTTAGTGCAAAGTGATCATTTATTATTTATTTAATAGTCAATATAACTGAAACATTATTTGACCTAATTAACTTAATTATAAACTCAATTATATTTGATTGCTAAGGTATGGCGAGCTAGCTTTGTAAGCTTAGAGAGGATTACTTCTGCATCAGCCTATCAGGGTCAAGATAATTAAAACATATATTGTATTCTGTAAACTGTGGTCTGTTGCATGTTCATAGTGTAAAAGGCCTTCAGCTTGCCCAGTAAGATGTTCACAGTATGCTTGAATTATTCATGACTTTGGAATATTGCTGTGTCGCAGGGTGGTCAGTGCTCATCTGGATTCAGACTTCATTATACAGTGACTCTTCTTAATCCATTATTAATCCATCCTATGACTGTCATAGACTGCACACTGTCTGCTGTTGGTATAATTTGGACTAATGTCCTGTGTCTAAGGCTCTGTTTTGTTATTCTCTTGCTATTTCTCATTAGACAAGGCCTACCAGTGCTCTATTCAAAAAACGTGTAAAGTGCTCGTCAGGCTGCATTTTCCCCTTCTTGCATTCTAGAATGATCTCAGACTTCCTGTGTAGTTTTGCAATACAATTCCTCTTTACATGAACAACTTCTCAGAGTTTGGCTAATTGTTCCAGTAAATCTGACAGATTATATTCCTGAAGACAGAAAATGTATGATGAACTTTGACATCTTCAGTGCAAATCTGCCTGTACAAATGTGCCAAACTTTTGGAAACACAGACCAAACTGTCTTAAAACATTCTTGTGCAACTGGGAACTGAGTAAGAAAATGTTCTCTTGTTTGTATTCACTCAGTTTCTAGAAATTAAAGCTGGTCTATAGATACCTTAAATGAAGTATGGTTGTGAAAACTAACTTTAATGGTTTAGCTCACACTATAACAGTATCTTACTGTGACTCACTGGCATCTATTTGTCTGCTCCTATTTAAATTCACGTCCAAGGCATGATTTGATACAACATCCTTACCTACAGTGCAGAGACTCCACTGACCTCAGGGAAATTCTTCCCTTATATTACTTTCTTCTTTTCAGAAATTGGGTGTGGGAGAAAAAACACTCTGACTAATTAATAAATATGGCAAATTGAGTATAACCTTGCATGTATGCAAGACTGTTAAGTAATGCTCTCTGTGTTAGGGCTGCAAAAGTGTTTTTTCTTCATGTGCAGTGTTTAGATTGGCTTAGTAGTTATAATGTGCTACATGTTTCATATAAAACAAGTTCTGTTTGCAAACAAAAAAATAATATCTGAGTAGATAACACCTGCTATTTAAGTGGGATCTATTACTGAAAAAGGACAAAAAAATTGGGATCGGAGAAAGATAATGCAGTTTAGGAAGGTAGGCTGCAGTCATTTTGTCTTTGCTAACCTAATAAAGCCATAGGAAAACAAATATCATTGCCAGCAGGTCTTTAAAGTTATGTTTTATAGAAAAATAGTAGTGTAAATGAATGAACAATGTTTATAATAATAATGTACATAAATATTTATAAACTTAATATTAATTTATGCCAGCATGTTAAAAAATTATCAACTAAATGAAAAAGAACAATACAGTGCTCTTGAATACCATATTAAAGATATTATATATTCTTTGTAATGAAATAAAAGCATGACTAGAATGAGCATTTTGTTCTGGCAGAATTTCTGAAGCTGTTGCTGTTCCAGCAGTAGGTTTAACATATACAAAGTCTTTTCAGACAGAAAGGAGTGGGGAGGGGAGAAAGGGGAAGAAAGACTTTGAGACATTATGTAAATGGAGTTTCTATAGAAAGTATAAATCAAATCTGCAAATGATATTTATTTTTCAGGGAAGTTGCTTATGTCTGCATTAACTCACAGATCTATCAGTGTTTACACTTGGTCGTTTAACAGTTGGTGCTTTGGTGGCAGATTCATGGATTCATAGGTGGGTTCATAGCTCAGAGTTAGTTTTCTGGTTTTCCTCTATACTTCTGAGATTTAGATCTTGTTTTAATAAGAACATCTAAAAGCAGTCAGATGAATCTTGCCTTGATTCTCTCTGTGAAATGTGGTTTGAGACAAAGGGAAGATACTGCAGAAGAGACTGGAGGGGAGATACAGGTGCAGGGTGTTGGGACACGTGTGCCTGTGCAAGAACACATGAACTGTGTGCTGCTGAGCTCGTGGCACAGCTGCAGGACTTTCTGTATCTTGCCAACTGTTCCCTTTTCTAGTTCTTTTTCTTCTCTTCTTCACCTTTGTGGCATGGATGTCCTTTTGATTAGAGCAGAAGAGAGCATTTTAGTTGGACCATCTAGTCCCACGGTCTGGGCCACTTCAGGACTGACCAAAAGTAGTGCATGTTACGGGCATTGTCCAGACACCTCTTACTGACAGGGATGGGGCACTGACCACCTCTCTAGGAAGTGTGTTTTAGTGCTTGACCACCCTCTCTGTAATGAAATGCTTCCTAATGTCCAGTCTAAATCATCCCTGGCACTGGTTGGAGCTATTTCCACATTCCTATCCCTGGAAAAGAGATCAGCACCTCCCTCCATGCTTCCCCTTCTCAGGAAACTGTAGAGAGCAATGAGGTTGCCTCTCAGCCTCTTCTTCTCCAAACTAGGCAAGTCCAAAGTTCTCAGCCACTTCTCACAAGTGCTGACAAGACATTACTTCCATCCCTTTCACCAGCTTTTGACACATTTGTGTATCTGAACATCCTTCTTCAATTGTGGGGCCCAGAACTGCTCCCAGTATCCAGGTGAGGCTGCACCAATGCTAAATTCAAGCAGGATAATCACCTCTGTTGACCTCTGGAGCTGTGCTTGATGCACCTCAGGATGGGGTTTGCCCTCCTCGGTGTCTGGACCACTGCCACCTCCCCCTGGATCCCTCTCTACAGGGCTGCTCTCCCAGTACTGCGCTCTCTGTGGTTTCAGTGCTGGTGTGCACAGCCAGTAAATGGCAGAATTGATCTACTACTGTCTGGTGCTGCTCTCCTGGAGATTAATATGCAGTGGACAGAGTTGCTGAAACCATTGACGATATAAGCAAAGACCTTAAGGGGTTTCCTTCACCAAATCACAAAAGCTTGTTGTTTGGTTGACTTTGAAGTGGTTTAATGGTCTCATTGAAATAACTGCTGGGAGTTAGAGGAGCTACTTGAAGGCTTGACTTCAGATGAGCCTGTTCACGTGTGCCTCACTGAACTGCAGTAGGAGCTGTAGATTTTAAATTCCATGCCAAGTCTTTGAAAGATTAGAAGATGCATTATATTAAGGGATGTCCCCCTTCATCTCAGGAAAAGGAAGCACATCCACTTGCTATTTATGATCTTTACTAGAAATGGCAGAGTTCGACTAAACTTGGTGTACTGTTAAGACTTGTAACAGTAGAGGAAAAAGTAGTAACACAAATTCCAGAGCTAATGATTGATATGTGCATAAAGATACAATAAGCAGTAAAAATGAAATAGAAATGCCTGAGGGAAAAATAAACTTTTCTTTGGTTTGAGATTATTTATACAGTTCTTAGCATTCTGCAGTCTCTGAGGGGGAAGTAAAGCAAGAGTCTGTGGGGAACTTGTTGGTTCCTAGAAAATGAATTTTCTGCTATTTTTTCTTCTTATGAGGCATGCTCAGTGTTACTGTTCTGAAACTGAAATATGCACAGCTGTGGAGCAAGAAAGATGTGAAAAACCCCTTCCAGAAGTCCAGAGATGCTTTTCAGATACTGCAAAGCTACTGCTTATTCTTTTGCCATGGAGTTTAGTTGTTGATCAAATCTTAGATTATGATAAAGTCTTGGGAGCTGTGGAAGACTTATGGTACAAATCTGGAAACAGATTATACCATTCTTGATTAGGTGAGTTTTGCCACTTTTTACTTCCCTTGGCTGTACCGACAAAAGATAAGAAAATGAGCTAAGGTTTTGCCTCCAAATCAGAAATGTTTCATTGCAAAGATCCACTCAGTCTGTATGCTTTGCTCCCAACAGCAGCAAATTACCCCAGTGAAACATATATGAGAGAAAAGAGAACTTTATCTTCAGAAAGTACAAAGATGTTGTTATTTTTATGACATTTGCACATAACACTGTTTATCTCTCTGATTTGGTCAAAAGTAGTGTACATAAGTCTGTGTTCTATTTCAAAGAATTGGTTTGGCTAGTAATAGCAGTGTAATCTATGATATTCTACCATAACAGAAAATGGCAATTGAAGTTTGAATTCAGTTTACATTACTTTTGGGTTACAGAAACAGGTTTGACATATGCTTATTTTCAACATGGCAAATCAAGAGCACTTCTGAACTGAAATTAGCCAGATGTTATTGGCAGCTCTGCAGTTGGATATCCATTAAGCAATGCATGTGGTGGTTGGTTTGATGAAGATTTGCAGAGGAGATTTTCATAATGAAATTGAATCAAGTATTGGGTTATTGTAATTTGGTTTATTTAGAGATCAAAAGAAAAACTGATATTAATTCTATAGTGATAAATATTGTATAATCCAATAAATTTTCTATAATTAAGTTTTGTACGTCATTATTGGGAACTGTATTTTATATTGAATCTATAATATGGACCGTGCAGACACAATTTATAAGAAGAACGAAGGCACCATGTATAAAATGTGCTGTGTGTGGCCTGGGGTCAGAGAGTTGAGTTTTTTCAGGTTAGGTTAAACTTTTGATTGAAGTCTTCTACCTATATTTATTCCATTGCAGAGGGAAAGGATGGCCCATTCATCCTCAAGTAGTCACCACTGGCAGTGTTTGACATAGTCCAGTGCTTACTGAAGTCTCAAGTGGAAGACAAGTCAGGATTTCATTGAATTATCATGGCTGTATATATAAAGCCCATAAATTTCTGCAATGCCAGCTACATTTTGGCTATGCCTCTAGAAGTGACCAACCATAACAGGAAATTGAGTTTGTACATAAATACACTTGGATACCTCTGTACATCATAGCATTAGGACAGGCCTTGTGAGGGCACTGTCCCATCCATCTCTCTAAGTGGTTGACTGAAATGGTAATGAAGTTATTAATTACAGATTGTTTTGTATGTCTTTTTTAGAAACCTCTACTATTTCTGCAGGCAATCCAGTCTAGAACTTCTCTGTCTATTGTTAAAAAGGTTTCCTAGTCACAAACCAGTTTAAGGCACTGCCTTATACCACATGTGAATGTTCTGATCGGTGTAAGACTATAAAACCCCCTGAACAGGTATGGGCTAGGGATCCTATCCTACACTTTTCACTGTAGCCAGTTTCACTGATACCTTTTCACTGATAGCCAGTTCTTTCAGATGATGCCTTTTCCTTAGGCAGGTTGGAGGAGGTACCATTTGTTTCAGCAAATGCGAAGTTAATTTTATCAAATACATTGACCTGATTTTGATTAAATAAGAGATAATGTCTGCCTGTATCTTCTGAAGAAACCTCTTATTCTAGGCTTTGTATGTTTTAAAATGAGCTGCATCTTAGCAGGAAAATCATTATCAAATTATGTCTTGAGCAAGAACTTAGCAACAAGAAAAACAAAGACAAGCTTACTGTTAAAAATTTTCTAGTAGATACTTTCTAATTTTAGCTGGTGAAAGTAGTTGAAGAAAAAAAAGAGATAAGAAGTTTCACTCAGATATTTGTGGTTACATGGTCTACTTGGCTTGTATGTATTCCATCGTGAGCCTTAAGTTTTCTGTGTACCTTTCTGTGTAATCACCGGTCTTCTTTCTCAGTCAGACTCTTATCTGAAAAATGCAAGTAATTATGCATGTTTGTTTTCCTAACCTGCTTTGTGACCAGCATGCAAAACTTCCTGGAGGAGTGTTGTGCACTGCCATTGCTGTGACTACAACTGGAAGGGGTACATCCCAATGCAGGCTGTCAGCCAAGGCCCCTCCAGGGCAGAACGGTGTAGGGAGACGTGAGCAGGTGAATCTTATAACACAGAACGTGATTTGTCATAAAAGTTTCACTGGTTTTCTCTGGGGTAATCTTAAAATGCTGTGGTAATGCTGTGATAATCTTAGGAAATTGTCTCTGCATAGCAGTGATTTCTCAATTCATTTGGTAGCCCTTAGGCCCTCTTATCTCATAGGGGAAAGTTTTTATTATTATTTCTACCATTCCATTTTCACTCTAAATCTGTAATTGGGACAGCTGAAGGTATCTGCTTACGGCTGCTGACTCTGATATGCACCTGCACCCTGTCCCCTTTCCATGGTGTGGAAAGCAGCCAGGAGGGGAAAGCCCCTAGCAAATAGAAGCTCAAGTGTTTCTAAGTGCTCTAAGAGTATTTTACAAAAAAACATAATATGCTATTTTTTTTACAAGTGTGTGAATGTGTCAATAGATTATTGGTGTGTCAGCTCTACTGCTGAACGAAACTGCAGAAAAAACAGGATAAAAACTTGCAGAGCAATACTCTTGAGGGTTAAGCTACACCCCCTAACATACAGGAGGCTGAACAAGAGTATCTTGTGAAGTCATCCCAGCTAGATGAGGACAGACCATCTCTCGTGGTAACTTCTGAGATATTTACAGTTATTTGAACTTGTCCATTTAGATGACTATGAAAATTAGTCAGCAGAAAATACAAAAATTTTGCAGTCAACCTGCAAGGTTCATTCACTCAATTCTACATTTGCTGGATAAAATGTAAATCTGCTGCTATATTGGAGGATTTTTCATTTACTTCCTCTAACTCTCTTCTGTCTTATCTGCTAAATCAGCCATTAGTTGGGTTTAAAGGTCTATTTTTTAATTGATCTGTTAATTCTTGAGGCAATGCTTATAACAATCTAGGTGATATTTTTCACCACTGTTCTCAAGCAAACCACTACTGAAAGGATTTGATTTTGTCTTAGGAAACTTTCAGACTTTCATCTGCTATTTTTGTTCATAGAATATATTATTTAAACTGTATGTATTTGCTTTGTACTTGAGGTAAAGGTTGCCCTTTGAGTTTCGCTTGCCTCTTAAGATCTTAATCCCTTCATGGAGGAGGGATTCACTTGATTTGTCTCAGTAACCTGGCTTCTTTAGTGAACATTTTAAAGAATTGGAAACCAAACCACAATCTTTTTAAAGCTCTCCTTCCCAGAATCCAAGCAGTTTAGCTGTCAGAGATATTCCTTTGCGCTACTTAGAATTTTTTGCCAGTTTTTTTTAAAGATCCTTAAGTAGTGATAGATGCATAAATCTGCACAGAATTGTCAAAGGTGATGAAGCATTGAATTTCCAAACTTGACTGTAGGTAACATGATACATTTAAATACCTGTTGATGTGTGCTGAATGGTTCTACTCAATTTTAACTCACTGTGAGAATGTAACTGACTTTTGATTTGATTTTCTAAAAATGTAATTCAGAAGATAGCAATAGTCCACTAGTCTGTTTTCTTTAGCATGTTGATTAAAAACACCTTATGAATTTTTGTGTATTTAATCTTAAAACTGTTATAATTTGACATTTTTTTGTTTCCAAATTACCTTACTGTACTGAATTATGTTTGTAAAGAAATGTAAATTTGTCATCCTTGTGCTTAGAACAAGCTTGATCTTAATATATGCAGGGCACTCACCTGATGAGGCATTGTACAGCCTGAGTGCCTTATATACTTGATAAAGTAGAACAAAGCATTATGCTGGTGTTGTGAATGTTAAGTTCACAACAGCTGCATATTACTTAAATAAATTTCCAATTTACGACGGTTTAGTTTTACAATTTCGTGGATAAACAACTGATTATTAAAACTTTTAAGAATTCATATTAGCCTACACAAGAATGAGTTCCTGCTGGTGAAGCTGTGTAGGTACCCTGGTAATTACAGGGAGTGTCCAGAGCACTACTAGAATTACAATTTACTCATTTAAGGCCAAAGTTCCAATTCTGTGATTTTGCTTTTCTGTGTTGTAAATTAATTCGTCAATAAAATGTAAAAACCAGCTATGTGTAATTTGGCCTTTTTTGAATACTCCATCTTTCAAGAGACCTCATTGACTTTGTTGTAGCTTTGACTTACGGGACATGCAAATGAAAATGTAGGATGGTTGAGGCATAAATATACAAGCTTGGTCAAGAGCTTTTGTGTTCTTGTCATAGCAGTTACTCTTCTGCAAAGATTCATAAAGACCTTTGAAAGTAAATGAAATTAATTGCACACTTCCAGAAGCTCAATAATTAACAAAATAAATACAAGCCCTTAGCTGGAGGGGGAGCAGCTGGTAGTAAATTTCTTCTTCCTGTGAAGTTAATGGAATTTCTTCCAGAAACCATTGATTTCTGCCAAGGAGTAGGAACACAGATTGTGTGAAAATATTAACAAGGACAAGTTGCAGGTTTTATTTATTGCTTACAGAGATCTTTGTATCAGCTCTCTCAGCAGCTAAATCAGATATTTTTGTCTAATTTGTATCTGTTGCGGGGTCCAAAGATCGTCAGTGATGTGTACATGATGGGATGTAAACAGGATGAGACTTCAGAAGGGGCAAACTGTGTGAACTGGATTTTTCATGAGAGCAGAAGCATTCTTTGAGAGTCTGCACTAGTGTTTGTTAAACTATTTACTAATGAACCAGTAATTAAGTTCTGAAAGTTTTAATAGATAATACAGAGTAGTTGGATTAAGTTTTTCTTGCCACTTTTATGAAAGTTCCATAGTTGCTTCTTAATTAAGAGAAATGAATCAACTTTGAGGCATAAAGCTGGGAGTTGTCAGAGCATTGTTGTATTGGAATATGTTGTTTATATTATGTTATTTATTGTATGCATTGTGTTATTTCTGGGAGGTTTCTTGCTTCATATTCTGGTTTTCTTGCTTACAGCATGTTAGTGTGCTTCTTTTGTGGCCTTTTCTCTTCTGTTCCATCACTTCTTAGAATAGCACAGTGACTTCCTGCACACTGTGTGAAAAGTGCCCTGAATTCAAGCAGCTTGGGTGTTTGGTGTTTGAAGACGTTTTTGGTTTTAGACCAGAACCTCTTGCCCAAATAAGCAGCTTTTTATGCCCTTTTCTGCTCACATGAAATATTTAACAGTTTATAGATAATGAACTTGCTGCCCATATTTATGTGGAATTGGCCAAACAAGTGCTGTGGAGGTTGGGTTTGACACTGCCTGAAGATAAAGTCTGTTTGTGGTTACAGCACATTCTCATGAACTTCACGTACCACCCATTCTCTGTCTTGGTTTCATTGCTTATAAAATGCTGATGAGTTTATTTTTCCTTTGTGATACTAAGAAAATTTAGTCATCAAATCCAAAGGAATATGGAAAGCATTACGGAAATGGAAACTACTATTCTTGTATTCATTTATGATGGAATTGGAATTGAGCTTGGCCTGGTTGCACAATTTCAGAACCTGCTGTGGTTGAGACAGTCTTTTGACGTAGGATGCATAGCTGTAGAATAAGCAAAGTAAAAGCAGTGCCAGGAAGTACTTCAGTATAAATTTGCTAGATCTGTTTGCTGCGTGAAGTCAATGCAATGGTGTTTTGTTATATAGCAGGAAGGAAAAAAACCCCAAAAAACCAAAATGATGAGAACCATTAAAACATAGCTAATTGTACTGATCTGTCTGCCAGAATACTTTCTAACCATCACCTGCATCAAATTCTCGCTTGACGGTTCTGCACACTGGCTTTAAAAATGTCATTTACAGAAGTACCAAAATACACTAACTGGTCCAAGAGACAGCTAATATTTGTTGCCATTTGTTGCCATTGTCATTCATCACCTTGGTTTTTTTAAAATTCAGTCATTTTTTTAAAAATGAAATTTGGGTCATGGATGGGATTAGATGCCTAACTGGCAGCTTTTGCCTAATTCCTCAGGAAGTTTAGAGAGTTTGCCTCAGGAAAAATAATTTTTTTGGTGACATCCTGGCAGGAAGACTTCTTTTTTCTTGTGTTTGACAATATGATATTATATGAATGAAGGTTCCCTGCCACTAAATGAGGTGCCTTGTTTCCAAAATGATTTTTTTTTAGCAGCAACAATATAGCTATACTCTGATTCTTACTGTTGTCATCTGTCTTTTAGTGGTCTTTATTTACATTAGCAGAAAACATAAATAATGTCAACATATTAATATTTTTTCATCTATTAGTTAAGCAATGATGTATCTCATGCTGGATACATTTGCTCACATTTGTCACTTCTTAGTGCTCTCTAAAAATAACTTCCTCTTTGTGGTGTTCACTTAAGTAGGCAAAAAACCCCTCTACAAATGAGAGATATGGATTAGCAGTTCTTAACACTAAACAGACCACAAAGTTTTAAATATACAAGTGCTGGACGGATTTACTGGTTAAACCCTCATCTGCTGGTTTCCTTTTAGTGACCTTAGTTTAAGAAGCAAAGAATTGGTGCATTAAGCAGCATTCAGGTTTTTCCTTGTAACCTGATGTGTGAGGTCATTCCAAAAGGTAGACCTAAAGGCAATTGGGAAAGGATAAAGCCTTTAGGAAACAATTGCTCTGGTATATGTACAGCTACACTGGTAATGAAGCTATGACAAATTTTATTTTGCCTCACATCACTTCCCACTCCAAAAAAGTGAGTTAAAATTTCCCATTGGGTAAAAGAAAAGGAAATGGAAGTAGGAACAAATTGTTAGTGGCAACATTAGCATCTTTTGTCTGTTAAAGGATCATCAGAAAAGCTAAAATGTTATAGCTCTTCCATGTGGAAGCTTCTGTATGGAAAAAGTAGGTCTTATGCTTGGGGATTACAACAGCTAATGAAGGAATCCTTTATTGTTCTCAGATTACTGTCATTTCCTGATATGGAAACAGTTTGAGCCAGCCAAGCTTGCAGTTGTGATTTTGGAATGGCATCACCTGAAAACTGCTTCAACAGCTTTTTCTCCTTAATAGAATTATTGGGAATAACTTCTTGAATTGATACTTGTGTATAGCAAAACTGAATCAACAGCAACTCTGTGAAGCTGCAAGTGGGTGCAAGTTCCTCTGTGAGCAGCAGTCACTGGCACTCAGGTTCTGGTAGGTATTTCTGTAATGTAGTGGTACATTTACAAAGGTAATTTGTGCTGGTTTGTTTGTGTACTTCATCTGTGAAGGAATCAGCTGCTGCTTTGCAAAAACTCTGTCAGGGCAGTTAAAGCAGAACCCAGTACTAGAAATATCCTTGTAAGACCTGCTGTTACTTACCAACAAAAATAAATAGAAGGAAATGCTCCAAATATAACTGGGTATTTCTTCAGTCTGTACCCTCCAAAGATTGTTCTTTAAAACATGGAAGTTAAATATCTGGCCTCATCTATGGGAAGGTGGCTTGTGCTGAGTACTAAGAGCTGATCAAGAAGAAAGGTTACAGAAATGACATTCCTGTCATGAGTTGATGCATCCATGGAGTTGACACATTCCTGACCCTGGCTTTCCAGCTGAATTAGTAGTTGAAATGCTGATACAGTGTACTGCGAGATTCCAGCTGAGACTGCTTGTAACAGCCACATGAATCATATGGCTTTAGACAGAATATTTAAAATAATTGTAAGACAAAAAAGACTAAAAATGACAAAGGGTTTATTAGATAGGATAACTATTGTAACTGTACCTGTTTGTTCAGGTAACAGCTTAGCGGCAGACTCAGACCCTGATGGTACCAGTGACTACTAGAGGCACCCTTGTGTCTTTGTTAATTGGCATTTGGCTTTACTGTTTTACCTCTCCTACCTTGTTTTGTAGCAATAAAAGAGTATTACAGAAAGCAGCAGTGTTTTCGATACTGCTTGCCGTGCTTAATTGTGTGCTGGTTCCACTTCATTAATTAATTCCAGGCTGCCAATTACAGGAGGCAGCTGAAACAGGAACCTTTTCTCCATGCTGACACCTCCCCTCCCCCTGTCAGGTGTGACAGCTAAAGCCCTGCGTGACTCAGTTGAACAGGAAGAAGTAACACTTTGAGATTTAATTAAGGCAAGGTGTCTTTAAACTTTCTTCCCCCATCCCCCTCATCCTCCAGTTATTTCCTGATACACTTTTGGGGCCAACTTTAGCGAGTTTAGGAAGGAACAGGTTTGAAAAACAGATGCATGCTTCCTGAAAAGGACCTTTAGAAAATTCCACCCAGTTTCACAAACAAGACTTAATCCTTACCCTATAAGAACTGAATACAGTAGGAAAGAAACTGAGGTCTTAGGTATTGAAATTTATTCACATATGGAAAAATAGTTAACAAAATGATTATATAAGAATCTTAAAAACTGTAAGCAAATTGTTACCTCTTTGAAGTGTTTCTTTAGTATTCTTGCCCTTTTTTCACTGGTGAATACTAGGGGGCTATATTGAGTGTCATTCAGTTTTGTTATTTTATTTTGTTTGGAAGCTTTGCAAGAATTGGTCCCCTCACAAAAACAGCTGTTCGTAGTTACTAAAAGGTTTGAAAAAGTGGACCTGAGATTATGACTGGCAGACAACACTGTCTCTAAGATCACCTTAATGCTTCTTGTGGCCACGTGAAAGAAAAAATTAGAAAAACTTTCTAATTACAAGCCTGAAGTTGTTGGTAAGCACACCACTTGTTTAATGTTGTTGTGCCTGATCCTAAAGTTTGGGGATTACCAGTGTAAAATCTGTGTAGCTTTTCTTTGCAAAGAATGTCTGACTTGTGAGCCCACTTGCCTGCAAAATGTGCTTACAGAGATTACTGTATAGGGGGATTTCGTGGTCAAAGGCAAAACTGGATTTGTACTTTATGCTTCTCTAATGTTAGAGTAATGATGAGAAACACTGGACAGTATTTGTGATGTCGATTTTCATGATGGTGTTTGGTGACATTTTCCTACTGAGTTGAGCATGAAGTCACAGTGAAAGCTGCTCATCTCTAAACACCAGAGATGGAATCAGGACAGATTCATCAGGGTTAAGGATTTCCCTCTTTCCATTTTCTTTTTGCAAGGAATATGTCTGTTTATAGTAATTTGTTAATTGGATTTATCTCTGTTATCATTATTTTTGAAAATTGGCAATAGCTCACTCGAAACTGCTTTCTCATAGTCTGGATACAAATGTAAAAATTGGCTAATGGAGTTTTTTGTTTGCTTTGCACCTTACAAAGGGTGAGGGGATATTACAGCTCTGACAGAAATGTTGGGTCAGAAGCTGATTAATTTAAAGGTTTTTGCAGCTCAAAACGTTGTAGATGTTGAGAAGGAATGTGAGGACAGGCAATGTTTAAAGCCCAAACCTGAACACCACAAATAAACCAGCCTTCCCTACTCGAGCTGTTGAATATTTGGGAAATAATATCTGAATCATAATTCTGTTGTAGACACACTGTAGGTATGTAAATGTATAACTCAGAACAAAAAAGTGCTAGTAGGGTAGGTAGCAATGTAAAATAAGTGCAAGGCATAATGCAAGGCATTAGATTGTTAAAGCATAAGGTCTGTTGCGTGGTTATTGTACCTCTCCCATATGTGCAAGTAATATCAGACTGGTGATTTAGTTTCATAGAGATCATGGAGGCTGCTCATGTTCAAAAAGGTCTTTGTAGCCTCTTATTTCAGCTGTTTGGCTTATTCCATGTGATGTGGTTAATATATCCTGCACTGACACGTTTTAATGCACATTTGCTGTTAGATAGCACGTACTAAAACAAATGGCACTTCCTGAACTAACAAAATAGATGGATTCTTATTGTGGTAAAACTGCAATCATTTGGATAGATATCCTTTATTTTAATAAAAATACCAGATCTAAAGGAAGCAATTAAGAACAGAAGCAGGTAGTCTCTAAATGTTTGTACAAAAACAAACCCACCAAATTCCAGAGAACAGTATGTAATAACATACCTGTGTTTCTCTTGCAGCTATGAGGTGCATTCCAATCTTTATTGTACAGCTATGCTTTTATAAAGCTGTCCTTTCAGCCTTTCAATTTCGATTCATCAGTGCAATGGCTGGACATTTCATAGGACTTATCATTTTTCTTTGTGGATTATCATTGCAACTCCCTTAGGTCCTCTTGAATACCCAGTCTGTGCTCTCTTCCCTTGTCCTGTTTTGTTTTAGGGAGGAGTGGAGAGGTGAATTCAGGGGGAACTGGCAGAGCACACTGAGAACACCTGTACCAGACAATGTGCTTGAAGTACAACATAAGGATTTACATTTTTCCTTCTGCTTTATTGCAACATGTTTACATGTTAGCAATCTGTTTCCTTTTTTTTCTCCCACTTGTTTGATACTTTATACTTTTCTATTAGTTATTTAATGTTCATATCCAGAATAAGATAAGTATACAGACAGTGAAATATTACCATGTTTCTAATGGATAATTATTACTGGAAATCAAAATAAAGGCTATGTATCCCGCAGGCTGGAAAAACGTGGTTTTTACTCCTGTTGCACCTTTTACTTCCCGTTTCCTCTTTAACTTTTATGGGTGACAGAAAATTTTTGCTTCAACCAAAGTTAGCAGTTCTGGTTGGTTGCAAGTCTGTTTTCTGTTTCTTTGCTTTTTATTTCAGAAAATGGTTCTTTGTTAAAGTGCTTGCAAGCCCATCAGCTCCAGCTAATTTAGTTGCCCAGAAGTGTTACGTGGCCTTGTCCTCTTCTTTTCTCTTCTGTTGTAGCCTAGAACTCATACACAAACTCAGGGTTTGAGAGCTGAAGAGTGAAATAAGATTCCTTGGGAGGATTTTTTAAAAAAATTCAAGATCACTTGCATCTCTACTTAAACTGCTGCCTGTGTGCACAATTGAAGGTCACATTAAATAAAAGGAATGTCTCCGGGAGTTTCATGGTGTGCAGTGTTGTATGTAGGTTGCTAGTGGGTATTCATGGCACAGAGTCTTCAACACAAAATTTGTTCTAACCATCAATTGCATATTGCCCCAAATAAAATTCAGATACTAAAATTCATTTAATGTGACAATACCATCTCTTCTAAAATTATTTTCCTGTGTTCTTGAGTGGCATCAGACTCACCTGAGAAGTAGGGCCTTTCATATACCTCATGTCCAATTTTGTATATTATTTCCATGTTATCATTAGTTTATTTTTGGTTTTCTCTCTTTTCTATTTACAAAGCTAAAATTCTCCTTCAGGATCTTGCTGCTATTGTGTTTTGAGCATTGCAACAACCTTTTTTTTTTCTGACTTTAACAAAACTGTTTTCCCCTTCAATGCATAGCAAAATGTTATTACAAAAGCAATTTTCCTTGGTGATCACTCTGATCATTCTGTGCTCCTCTTTGCATTACTCTAATGACTTCTGTTGTGCTTCAAACAGAAACTACAAAGGCTTTTGAAAGGATAGATAAATTATTTATCCCAATCCCATAAATCATTCTGCCATTCAAGTTGTTCATTCCTGTTCCTGTCTGGTGTAGAATAACAGCCTTCATTATTAACTTGATTTTAGTAATTTATTTATTTTTTTAAAACTCTGTGCTTCTCTTCTCCTGCACATTCCGATATTTTCAGAAGAATCCTTCCCAGAATTTACATGTTGGTCAGAACAAACTTGTCAGCTGTTAATCATCTTGAGCTCTGAAAGCAGTGCCTGGTATTAAAAGTATATGGCTTCTCTTCCCCCTTGCTTTACTTCCTGTTTAACATCCATCCTTAGAACAAAATAATTTTATGGCTATGGGTTGATATTGAAGTCTCCTCATGTCCTCACTCCTATAGTCACTTAATATTAACAGTTCACTGTTTACTAGGGTAAGAGTTTTATTAAGCGTTCGTGATTTTGCAGGGATTTGAAGATACAATATTTGATATCCATGTAATTTAACACCAATCCCAATTATATAATAAAATCAGAATGTTGGTTAAAACATCTTGCTTTTGTGTTCAGTCAATTGCTATATATTCCAGATTATTAGATACAAGAAATATGTTCTGATGCAATTTTGAGTTGTTTCTTAGCTTTTAAATTAATAAACAATATTTTCTCTGTGATAGTTGGAATTAGTTTCGGAGAGCTTTTTTTCAAATATTGACCCTCTCTGCTCTCTTGGGAACTAAGTTCACTGTGGTCATTAATCACCTGTCCAAAATTCATAGTTGAACATGAATGGAAATGAAATATTTGTGGTGGGTTGTGGTTGCAGATTTGATAATGAAGATCACATAAAAGCAGGATGAACTTGACCAGTGCTAGATAGCAGTTTGTGGTTAACAACTTGACCAGAGAGGAGACAGCCTTCAGAAATTACAGCTGGCTTTCTTAAATCAGGGAAGTATTCAAGAAAACTGTTTCTTATTTATATTTCTATGTCAATTAAAACTTGTTATAGTAACTTCTGTACCACGGGATGGGATTACATCATTATATTTACACTGGGGAAGAGAGTTATTTTGTAAGTTTAAATAAAACCTTTTTGCAAAACATTCCTGGCAGTGGTTTCTTGATTCCCTAATTCTTGATAAAGGGATATGAACAAAGAAGTTCTGTCCTAGTGTGAGTTGTTGTTGTCTCTTTGAAGATATGTCCTATTTCAGCTGTCTTTTAAAGATTAGTCACATTGTTGCTTAATGCCACATCATCTTTAAGGACTTACATCTACAGTGCAGTTGTGCTGGGAGTAGATTCATTCTATCATTTGTTGATGCATTACCAGTTCTTGCAAGGACGCTTCTTTTTGAAGTTATGCCATGGGTTTCCTCCCCACGCTGAGGGGGAGGATGTGGGTAACAGAAAGATGATTAATTTCTTGTGTTCAATTTTGGGTACAGCATTTGTACAGTAGATCATAGCATATGGGAATTGAACAACATTTATAAAGATATTAATGGACCACTACAGTGGAATATTGTAATGTGGGTAATCATTGAATTGTAAGGCATTGTGTGATCCAAAAAACCCAGAACCAAATGTGGAGATTTTCTGCACTGGTTGCCAGACAGTATTGCAGGGTGAAAAAAGGCCTCTCAGGTTCAGATTGCTTTACTGTAGTGGAGATACTAGACTCTTGTCTCTGGTTGTAAAGCATTTGGTAGTCTCACTGTTTTGCTTGACTTTCATCACTCTTTCCCATGGATTTCTTCTAACCTTTGTCAAACAAGTTTTATTTGCTTAACTTGGCATATAGAACTGCTGGCACCTCCTTGGGTATGGTCTAGAAAAGGGTACATCACTTGTAATTTTCATGCTTTTGATTTCATTTTCTGTAATTGTTAGACTTTCATAAGGTACTTTATCTCTAAACTACTAGTGTTGCAGAGTAATCTTAACTTGCAAATTTTATTTAAGTACCTTTTCCAGTGAATGTATTGTGGTGGGTACTGCTGGGTTAACAGCTGAATGTGATCTTAAAAGTCTTTTCCATCCTTAATTCTATAGCTCAGGAGAACATGAAATTAGTCTCAAGGTTTGTATTCTAAATAGTTATTCAAGAAGCACAAATGTTCTCTTAATTTCAAGATAGTCAAATTGGCAAAAATGACTTAATGAGTAACAGTGCACAGTTGTTATGGAAACTAATAGGTGGGTTTGTTTTTAAAAATAAATAAATAAAGCTTCTGATCCAAAACTTTCATCCAAAATATGAAACGATGACAATATTCTTTGAGTATGACTTCATGAAATGAACTGAGCTAACAGTTTAGACCTACTAGGAGGAGAAAAAATTAGCCTTTTCCCTGCCCTGTCCTTATTTGTGCATCTGCATTTTTTCACCACTTATCTTCAGTGAGTTCTGGTGCTTTTCTCACATTCAGCTCACAAAAACAGCAGACGAGACCTGGAAAAGAAAGTATTTTTGTGTTTTTGTACTGCTGGCTTACCTGAGTGAGGAGGTGAATGCTAGAGTTGGCATAAGGTGTCAGGGAAGGACTACGGAGTGAGGGTACAGTGCCAGTAGAAGAGCATGAAAAGAGGGAGAAAGAGGAATTCGGGCAGACAGGGAAATGAGGTTTATACTTTTACAAGTGGCAAATTGTCAATTCATCTCAACCATACTGTAAAACCCTATTCTTTCTCAGCACTTGAGACTTTGGGTACAGCACAGTAAACTGTGTCAAACAGCGTAGAGAAATGTATAACAAGGTTTGAAGTTCGTGCAACTAGGTAAAGAAATGAATAGGAAAAGTCAAAAGACACAATCTTACCCTTTTTTGCTGGTTTTGTTTTTGACTTGAAGGAAGGACCTGTGAGCTGAAAGCTCATCTTTTGTTGTTTTTTTGTTCTGGTTGTTTTAGGGGTTTTGTTTGCTTATTTGTGTTTGGGATTTTTTGTAGGTTTTGGTTTGGTTTTTGATTTTTTTTCTCCCCCAGTTATATGATTTGTCTAATAAACCATATAATCCCCAAACTTTGCTTTACATATTGCATTTGGAGGGGATGATTGGAAGAACAAACTCAGTGGCATTTGGCCAGTATTGTGAGATCAGTTATAGGGAGGGGAAATTCCTGTTACTTCTGAATAGAACAGAATTTTGTTCTTGCTTATATCTGAGCATACACACATATATAAGCATACAGCAAAAAAGTCCAAAATACAATCCACTCTGAGGACAAATATTACAGAGTTACTCATCTTATATAAATGTTATTGTAATAAAATTTAAGCAAAACAAAAAGTAAATGACTACTATGATGTCTGGTAAACATTTTGTATTAGGGATGATGATTTCTCATAAAGAAATTTGTTACTTAATTTTCCAGTCAGCATGAGTGCTCTGGAGAGAAAGTCCTGCTCCCACATTGCCTGTCACTTACACAAAAGTATTTTAATTACATTTAATCTCATTTAAACATCATACAAGTGGTTCCAGTAATTTCCTCTCCCTAGAATGCCTTTCAATGAAAAATTCAGGACAGGATGCTACACTTTGGGTGATCATTTCACCCTCTGCAGAACATGAGCAGCTGTTTAAAATCCACGTGGATAAATCAGTACAATCCTTCCCACCTCCTCCTTTTTGCTCTCCCCAGGGAAGTGTACTCAGATAAACTCAACCAACTTCTTTGTTTGTAAGTGTGACTTACAGAGGGTCATTTTAGCCAACCTCACCACACCCTGTGCATTCCCTCATCAGGGACCACCAACTGCTGTGCACTGCTGGGTGTGGCAGTGTGGTGGAGAAGTGTGAACCCTTCCCAGTTTCTCTAGGCCAGCCATCCTTAGGCCTGAGCTGCAGACCAGTCACCATAACGATTTTTGTATATGTATCTGAGGTAGCTTTAAAAATGAGCTGTTATTATTGTCATGCCAAGGGAAGCTCATGAAGGGAGTGCTTCTGCCTCAGTGTTTTTGCTACAGGGCATCCTTCAGCTGCACAGTGCTTCCTGTGGTAATCAAAAGTTATATGAATTTAGCAAAATAAAAAAACCTCAACAAAACAACTAGGCAGGTAGTTTGATGTGTTCCTCTCCCAGTGCAGAATTGTTCCACAGGCTACGTTTGTATGAAGAAACAATCAGTGCATGTCTTACTTTGAGAGCCTTCAGCCTGCCTCACAATCGGACGTGTGTGTATATAACAAACTGTTCGTGATGGTTTGTATGAGAATCATGGCTCTCCACCACTTCAACATCAGTGTACTTCAGGAGAGAGGTGGTATTTTGAAATAGCCATCATTCGTAGTAGAAGACAACGGAGACTTCTGTCAGTATTCAACAGAATACTGACAATTGTATTTGACAAAANTGGAGACTTCTGCTACTGACAATTGTATTTGACAAAAGTTAGGGGAACAGTTCAGTGCATCTTGACTGCAAATGCCAAAGCCCAGCCCATAATAGTGAGGAAACAGAACCTCCTCTTTCTCATGTTATTCTACAAGTGGAGCAAATAAGGATCATATGAAAGGTAATTCTTCAGATGGAGAATCTAGACAGAATAGAAATTTGGGGGATATTTTTGTGATGTCATATGTTCCACAGAGATGTGTTCCATTGTTCTGCACTGATCTTTCCATGATAGGACTGTACCTGGAAAAATTACAGGTGTGGTTTTGGAGACAACATTTTTAATGGTAATCACTTAATCTGTAATATTTTTATCGGAATTTCTCAATACCATTTTGTTTAATCAAGTGATCTCTTCCTAATATTTATTACCTAGTAAACTGTAACTCATTACCATGTGTACAATCTGTATTTGCAATGAGGAAATTGCAGTTTCTTGAAGAGCTGGGTAACTGCCTGATAAATGCTCTTTATTTAGCAGTTTATGTGATTTCTGGCTTCTCACTCAACAGTCAGTGGTTCTTCATTCCAGCTTCTGAGCAGATTCAAATTCATAATGTTTGATTGAAAAGACTGCTTCAGAAGTTCTCTTTTGGTTGTTTGCATGAGGTTTTGTTGTTGGTAGTTGTTTGTCTTTGTTTTTCTGAAAGGAAAGCTTCCTAATGATTATCCTGAAGAGATACTGGAGTATGTTGAAGAGAGGCTTCAGAGATACTCAGGAGGTGCACTGTATGTGCAGCATTAGCCTGACTTTCACTGGTTATTTCAGAATAGAAGGAATAGTAGCTTTGCCTTGAGTGTTCTTAGCAAAACCGTACCTCTCCTAAGCAGTGGCTTCTGGTTTTTTTGGTTGGCTTTTTTTGTTGTTTTGGGGATTTTCTGGTGAAACCACATACATGGAATCGCAGAATGGTTTGAATTGGAAGGGACCTTAAAACTCGTCTTGTCCCAACCCCCTGCCATGGCAAGGATACCTTTCACTAGACCAGGTTGCTCAGAGCCCCATCCAACCTGGCCTCGAACACTTCCAGGGATGGGGCAGCCACAGCTTCTTTGGGCAACCTGTGCCAGTGTCTCACCACCCTCACAGTGAAAAATTTTTTTCCAATATCTAATCTAAATCTACCTCCAGTATCTAATCTGAATCTACCAGTTTAAATGAAAGTATGGGTGCACAGATATGAGAGAATATTCCATCAACTACAAACTACTGAGCTTTCTTTCCTTGAAATGTGCATGCAATATTTCTACTTAAAGCTTTTGTAAAGTTTGAACCTGAACATCTCAAAGGACTTTGCTTTGCTGACAGATGCGTTTGTAAGAGTTACTTCTGTGTAAGGTTTTGAATCTGTGAGGAAATGAACTAAAGGCATTGGTGTGAACACCGTGACCACAGAACAGCTCTGTCGCTGAACTTCAGACCTGAACCGGGTTGGTGGTGGTAGGCACCTTTGATGAGCTGGGCTTTCCAGAGTTACCAAATAGCTTACTTACTGCTCCCTGACAGATAAGTGACTGTCTGACTAAATTCTGTCTTGGCCTAAGGAAATAAAAAACCCCCTCCCACATCCCCACACCAAACTAAACCCACAAAAAACCTGTTCCAGAAATGGCAAAACTGATGCCCTGGCCTGCTCTGCAATCTAGCCACTACCATCATTTTATCTTAAATACCAGTTTATTTTTTGAAAGTACCTTACAATTCAGATCTAATTTTTATAGTGTTAGTGTAGACTTGTAGTCTAAGTATAGTTTGTGGAAAGAGTGGACTCACTGGCTCCACACTTCGAAAATTCCTTAGTGGAATCACTGAAACCTTTGTTTCTCCAACTGTATAACTGGAGCTCTCTAGGGAGGCTTTCAGCCACAAGTTTATGAGCTGACATTTGGCTCTGCCTGGGCCCCTGTGCACACGCACAATGCAGTGACTATTGATGGGCAGTCACTGTGCAATCTAAATTAATGTAGAAATGAAATGTAAATCAGCACTGAGTTTGTAAGATCTTTCAAGAGGGACTCCAAGTGTTGTATTTGATACGCAGCACAGAAGGGACTCAATAATACCATGACTAAACTGTAATCATAATACATTGTTTATAAATACACATAGCATTCTATAGACATTCAGTTCTCTGAAAGAACTGTTTGCAATGGTACCATTTGTTAATCCATCAGATAATATTATAAAGTTCTGTGCCATTCATCAATGAACTTTGGGTCCAAATTTCATTGCTAAAACTGTATGTACACTCTTCTGATGGAGTACAGTAACGTCCATGGAGTCTAATGAATGCTACTTTAGATGTCATTGAATTCTATCTGGTAGATGCAAGATGCTCTGAAATTTATTGACGTGAAGGTCTTGCCTAATAAGAATCATATTCCTCTTAGAACTAATTTTTCTTGTGTTTCTCAAGAATGCTTAGTCAAGCTGAAGTGCACTGGCCTGATTAATGGAGAAATGACAGGATCCCTTTCTTGGCACTTTTTTTTTTTTTAATAAACCCAAGGTCATTATTTCAATCTCCAAATCAGTACACTCTGGTCCTGTATGAAGTGCTGTTCATGCCGTGAAGCATGTTACAGGATTAGATTGCTTTGAGAACATGCCCTGAAGGCATTTTGTCTAAATGATTTAAGTGAAGCTGATTTTTGAAATGGTGTTAGCATACACCTTCATAAACAAACATACACAGATGGTATTTGAAATCAAGGTTTCTTGGCTTTAAATGGTTACACAGCAGCTGCAGCATTCTGATGGAGGTTCTTGGCCATTTTTTACAATCTGTGTGTAGTGGTGTTTTGATTTACTTGAAATGGGAAGAGAAACTGCTCAACATTGGCAGGTTGTGCTCAGAGCTGTGCCCTCTGAATGTCATGTTGAAGACTTGCAGAAATGAACGTATGTTCGTGTGACTGAAGTAAGTGTTCATAGCTTCAGAAATTCTCAGCTAAGACATGTAGTCTTCAAATAAAAAGCTACATTCTTTTCAAATTCTTTTGAAATATGGAAAGAAAGGGGGCTGTTGCAAGAATTGATCTAACCTACCACCAAATCACCAGTGGTGGTCAGCAGTAGGTGCTTAGAGAAAAGTCTGAAACAGGAATAGCCTGTCATGATGTTTCCCAAAATACTGCCCCAGTAGTCAGGAACTTGTGTCTGAGAGCCTTTCTTAGGAGCAGCATCTTGTGACAGATACTTCCACTGTGTAAAACACAAAAATTGTACAAAATATGAAGAATTAGTTCATTTTTCTTTTGCTCTGAATCTGCTAGCATTTGGTTTAATCTGATGCACCATTTTCCCCCTGTAGTTGAAGTTGCTTCCTCTGTCAATTGTGGTTTATTGGTCTTTATCATGCCTGCTCTAATCTTTCTTTTCTGGTATGTCCTGTCTACCTAACCATTATCTGCATTAAAGCTGTTCTGTGCCTCTTGTCTACACTTTTGCTTTTCCTGTCCTACTGTGATGCAGATGAGGAGATAGAGAACACTCCAAATGTTCAAATATCACATTTTGTTCTAGAATCATCGCACATCTAGAAGTACTGACAACTTTGTTCCAGCGATTTCGTAGGAATTGCAGGGTTGGGAAGACAGTGGTGTCTTTTTTTCTGGGCAGACTACCATAAAATAGAGATATGTGCATAACAGGCACAGGATAGCATCTCTGGTTGTACTGCAGGTGCTCCTGAGAAGGCCTGGGAGGGTAAGTGTGAGAACTAGTATGTGTTTGGGATATTGGTGAAGTCAAAGGAAAGTGTCCAAATGAGGACTAGGTTTGCCATTTGACTAACCTTATTCTAAAGTCATCATTATCTGATTAACAGCCTTTAGGAAAATAGATGCTTGTAATGCCGCATCCATCATAGGATCTGCCTTTATAATGAGTTAATTTTTTTCAGGCTCTGTGAAGTTATTCTTGGTTGTGCTGCTTCCCTTTCGCCAAAAATATCCTTTCCTCCTCCCCATCCAGGTTCCTACTCGATTTCCTTTTCCTTGTCTCCCATATTACAGTCTCTGTCAGACTGATCCTGTGTTACAGACAGGGCCCCTAATGCTTCCTCTCTCTTTTCAGGAAATTTTCACTGCCTTTGTTCTAAGTAGCCATCAAACAGAATTTGCCCGGCTGCACAGAGACTGAAATGCCCTACGAGACACCTTAGGCAGAGGTGTTTTTTGACATTCTCAGCTCGTTACAATGAGAGGTGCGGGCAGGGGAGGAATTTGGCTGAACAATAGCAACAAAAGTGGAACCTTAAAAACACGAGAAACAAACTTCAGCTTGCCTGACAGGAAAAAGCAACATTATGGGTGGGGCGGGAAGAAAGGAAAAAAACCACGGTGAGGAGGGAATAAAAGCAATGCTGTATTTTGTGGCACCATGACACGATGCAGAGTCCTTCTCTGAGCAGCGGGAGCACAGCGCACTGAACGTAGGTACCACTGCCGTCCGCAGGACGGGAGTCCAGTCTGCTTTTGGGACTGTGCCATTGGGGACCGCTGTTAGTCCTGCCCCCGTGTGGGACACTGGGCTGCCTGAAGAGCCCGACGGTACCGCAGTCACCGTGCGGGAAGCACACGGTTAACCTGTCCCTCTGCGCTGTTAACGCGCACCAGGGAGCGCACACCCGCCGCCCGTCCTGCCGGCCCCGGGCCGACCCTGCGGCTGTCCGGGGCTCGGTCCCTCCCCGGCCCGCCCCCCGGCCTGGCCCGCCCCCGGCGCGGGTGCTGCGCTGCCGCATTCGGGTGCGGACCGCCGCGGGTGATGCGCTCCGGGCCGCGGGCCGGGGCACAGCTGAGCCACAGCGCTGCCGGGGGCCGGGCACGGCCGGCGCAGCCGCCGCCTCTCTCCCTGTGCTCGCACGGAGGCAGCGCTGACCGCCGAAACCGCCGCTGCTGCAGCCACCATGGTGGCCAAGGATTATCCCTTCTACCTGTCCGTCAAGAGGGCAAATTGCGCCTTGGAAGTGCAGACGGTGACCAGCCCAGCTAAAGAGACCGAGGTACCGCTGACAACGGTTGCAACTTTATTTTTCTTTATGGTGTGACCAGTATTGCTTTGGGGAAAAGTAACGCGCTTTGAGAACAGGCTGCGGTGTGTGGGTACCCGTTTTGTTTAGGCATCCTTTACTGCCTTCTCTAGGTATTCACCTTCCTTTTGGAAAAAAGCAAGAAACAGAATCTAGATTTTTGTAATCTGTCGCTTTAAGAAATTAATCTTTAGCTAATTGACAAGTACCTGTTTTACATAAGTAGTTTAAAGTGAGTTATTTGTATCTTATTTCAGGACTATTACTTACAAATTGTTAAACTTATGCAGGAACTGAGAGGGAATCTGGAAAATGGTGTCTTAAAGCATTAACTATCTTGTCCTCATCGGCAATAAACAAGAAATTAACCCAATGTACAGTTAACTGATAAATATGCCGTATTAGCAGATGGACCACTCTATTTCTTAAAAAGCATGGAAGCCTTTCAAGTTATATTAAGAATCCTGTTCCTTAACCCACGTTCAACAATGTTAGTAAAAGACTTAAATATTTGATACTTTAGGTAAATGTTGGTTTGTGTTTGGGAAGAAAACAGTGACTTCTGACTGCTGTGGAGGAAGGATAACACTTCTTTCTGAAAGTTTTTATCACTTAAATATATGGTTTCTTCATTAATCTTGTTGGCTGTGTAACTTAAAGACGACTTATGAAGTTGGGTTCATTTAATACATCTCCATCAAAGATTAATTACCTCCCCAGCTGAATAGATCTAAAGTAAAAGTAACATAAGCACATTGACCTTATTTACTCATGCTACTTAAGCTAAGAACTAATAAGATGATGCTGCTCTCTTGCTTTTCAGTGTATGTTTACAAAGAGAGATTTAATTATTGAAGTTAAGGAAAGTGGAATTTTTTTCAACTGTATATTTTTAAAAAATAACACCCTGGATATGTGTGTGTATACGGATGCATGTACAGAAAACACAAGGTGTTGGGTACTAAATGTCTCTTAAGGGTCCTCATTATACTAATGAAAATATTAAAGATACATGACTTTAGCCTTTGTAGCATGAAGGGTTTTTTTGTGAAATAATAGAATTGTCAATCTGAAGAGTTGGAGTGTTGCTCTGGTATGGTTAAGAAGGACAGCTTGACTATAGTCAAATTCCAAAGACAGAGACTCAGTGAAAGCTGAGAGCATGAGGAAGTATGGAATAACAGATGTGATCAATCAAAACTACAACGTTCAAACAGCTTGTGTTTTATACGAATAAGAAAATGCACCCTTATGCTTTCAGGCTATTTTCTGGGAGTAGGATGGGACTCCAGCAATCTGAAAAAGAAACTTTTAAACATTCTGTTTGTCTTACGGGAGAGTAAGACCACCCACCACTCCAAAAAAATGGTTAAGGAAGCAGAAATAAAAGGTGCTCTTTGGGAAAGGCATTATAAGGACTGATGTATGCAGCCTGTTTCGTTGAAGTCTGTCGATGTACGGGGCAGAAATCCTCAGGCTCTAACATTAAGCTGTTCTTCCAGCTTTTAGTATTTACGAAGTAAAGCTGTTGGGCGCCTTCTACCACAGCTCCCTGTTACTGCAGCTGAGCGCTCCTGTGTCCGGGTTGGGCATTTCTGCCTTTGGAAACGCGAGTTTCATCATCATTATTGACATGTGAAGTTGGTTGATTTATTTAATATCCCATATTGTGCGTAAAAGTTGGTACGTTTGGAGTAGAACATATTTTCTGCGCTGTAGATGTTTTGAGGAACAAGTCAGTGGCGGAAAAGAGAACCGAAGTTTTCTACTTTCAATTCCTTCTTCAAGCCACACCAGCTCCCTTGGCATAAACCCTGTAGAAAGCAGCACAGTAACAAAACAATGACAAATGAAATTTCCGAAATACATGTAAACAGTAAAAAATCTGGATTCTGATAAAAACCTATTGTTCTAGTCCAGTTATTGTAGTTCTTTCTAACTGCAGTTTAAGGGCAACAAAACACTGCAGTGCCTGAGTTAATATGGCAAGCGCTCTAAGACCTTTACATACATCACATGCCCCACATAAATCCCGTAGTACAATTCTGGATGTAAAAAATACAGAGGTGTTGGGCTCTTCTCAGCTCTTTTTGCAAGTCAAAAATAGAAACAATTAGTAAAACTTGAAATTTGCTTACTCTAAGTTATAAAAAGCCATACACCTTTCCTGGTGAAAACCACCATTCTCCATGGTTCACTGGTTACCACCCCTTCCGAACATCCAAACTGGATGGGCAGCAGGTGAGAAAGAGTATTCACCATCTGAAGTTTTTTGAGGTTTAAAGGTCTGCACATGCAGTCACAGGAAAGAACTCCTGAATTTCTCAGAATAAGGGTGTCCTGCTCTGCTGTACAGGATCTAACACAGTGTCTGGGTTTAGGCTCCAAAACTGCAGTGGGGGCATAGAATTCCTTTGCATCTCCTGTATGTTGTGTGTCTGCTTACAGCTCTTAGAGTGCAGAACCTTAGACCTGGGAATCAGGGCTGTTTGCAGTCTGCCTTTTGTTGTCTCCTGCTGTCCTCGCAGCACTAATTGCAGGAGCTTTGGGCTGCCTGGCGCTCAGGATGGTGTTCATTCCGCATGGGGAGTGCAGGAAGGGGAATGTGAAGTGGAGCCCACCGGCCTCTAGACCATGGCACATCATTAACAGGAGAACCAGGCGTGGAGCCAGAGGGAGAAGGGCCAAAAGATTATGAGATAAACTCCAAGTCATGAATTTTCTTTGATCTTCCTAAATGTATGTATTTCATTTTAATGAAATATTAGCAAGTTGCAGTTTTGATGTATTTCAGATAAGTTCATGTGCAGTGTAACTGGAAACATGTCAAACCCCTGCACTTGGAATTGCTGATCTGTTCTGCTTCATGGCAGTGAGAAACAAACAGCTTGTCTTTATTTTTCCGTTCAGTAAATCACTGTCTGATGTCTACTGGTTAATTGGCAGTCCAGGTTAATATCTAGTTTGTTCTAGAATGGAAAAGGTCCTTCTTAGGTTGCCTGTACAAGCAGCTTCTAATGAGAGGAAATGCAGAATTTAATCAACTCTACATTAGTTGTCTGAGTTTTTCAGGGTTTCTGTTGCTTGTGTTAATTCACCTCAGTGTGAGGTTTTTCTGTTAATTGGCCTGCATTTCCTAACTCCTGATAGATATATTGATTCCTGGATATTGCAGACAAATGATGATGTTAGGATAGCTGGATGCAGTGTGTCCTTGTGCTGCTGGCACTTCAGTGGTTCTGTCTTGCCCATGGCAAATGAAATCAGAGGTTCTAAGGGTGGTGACTGATGAGGGCAGCCTGTGTGCAGCCCGGAGCCAGTCCTTGAGCACATGGAAGGGTAACGTGGTGCAAACCTCACTGTTACCTCTGACCAGGAATACTTCACTACTTCCCTAAATGGCTCTTCATTGTACCCCAGCTATCATTTCAGGTTCTCTTATTTCTACTGCTGTGATTAAAACAAAATGTCTGGATTTTGCTTTATTTGCTTGCTGGTTTTGTGGAGACTGACAGAGGAGGAATAACAAACCTCCTTCTGCTCCCATCAGGGAGTGCAGGTAATGCACGGGACCGTATGGATTTGAAGGAAAGTTGTATCACCAATACACACAATTTATTGGATGATCAAGTTGCCTTTATGTGTCAATTTACTAAAATTGCTTAATAAATTCTTGACATTCTGGCAGTTTTATTAGAGGGATGCCTCTCCCAGGCTGTAGGATAGGCTTGTGTGGATGATTTATTTACCTTCCTAAAACACTGAACTAAGAACTGTTTTAGAGTCACCTACTTTGTTTTCCTTCACCACAGACCTCAATTCTGGAAGAGTTAATATTCTAGAATTTCTCAAACAGAGTACTTCTAAGATACTATGAAGCAAAAGTAAATTCTCCGCTGTTTCAAGTATAAAAAAATAGTCTTTTTTGTGCCAAAATCAATTGAGAATGTTGTTCTAGTTTTAAACTTGCTTCGCTCTGAAGGTACAAAAAGCTTAGGATGCCTGGATTAATTTAATTTTAGGTTAAGTGTTTGCTGTATTAAAGACTGTTGTAACACAGGTTGTTTTTTTCTATTTTAACCTTTTTTGCTTTGTGTTTTTTTTAAAATCCTGCTGAAGGTTAAATACTGATAACATCCTGTGGAACAGAGCTTGAATGTGGTGTTTTTTTTTTTTTATTAAACTCTAGGTTTTGGGGGCATTTATTAGAACTGTTTAATCTGAGGCCAATTTAACTAGTAGCAGACTAACAAAAATAATATTGTTGGGCTTTCTGCCATGACAAATGTTGACTTACCCTTATAAAGTTGACTAAAAACTAATAGCCTTTAAAGTATGGAAACCTTTAAGGCGTATGGAAATACAGCCAGTTACATTAGCCTGAAACAGAGTGGTTCTGTTTAAGTTTACTGGCACTGCTTGTGAATTAGGTTTGAAACAAAGGTTACTGTACTGTTCAATTTATAGTGTCTTCTATTTATTACACTGTTAACACTTTTGAGACTAATTTAAAACACTTTTCCCCAATGAATGCTCCCATAGCACAGAATGAATGCTTTGCCTTGATTCACATTGAAAAGGAAAAAAAGATAACCAGCATGTTTTTTATAAAATGTCAAGCAAGTTAGCTATCCCAAATAGAGAATTACTGCTGTAAATGTCTCAGAACTTGCTGAACTCCAGTAAGTTGGGATGTTTCTAGAAAGCATTGACAATTTCAGCCACTTTGTATGTGGGTTGAGAGAAGGTTAGCTGGCTTTTGGAGGTAAACAGGACAAGTTCTAGTATGCTAGAACTTAGCATTCTCCTAGCATTTCTAAAATGCTAAGTGCTGTACCAGTTTTCACATAGCACTTATTTTCTGGGTTCCCTTAAAAAACCTCTGTAAATTCCTTTTGTTGAATTTGGTTTTAAATACAATCAGAAAAATCACCACGATGTCACAGTAGTGCAGCAGACACAAGAGTAATGACCCCCAAGGGAAACATTTTCCCTTGTTTGTCGGATTCAGCACCAGTTCTCTGACATGGAGACTGATGTTGAAGTTGCTGATAAGAGATGGGAGAGTCAGGTGGAAAAACAATCATCACAGCAGTGAACATACATGTGCTCTTCACTGGCAGGAAATCAGTGGCTAAGCCCTTCAGGGGCACAGAGTGGAAGAATTTTGAAGTGAGGTACTGGAGCAAGTGAAGACCTTTTATATGGCACCTGGACTGCTATTCAGCATGTGTTATCCAGGTCATGGGTTCTCATGTTCTTAGGGCAAGATGAAGGGAATCTGGCCTCATTCTTTTTGTTTCCTTTCTTTCTGTTTGTTAGAAGAAGAAGATCAGTCTTTTGCTAGAGTAATTTATCTATCAAAATGTGATAATTAAGCTTTGGGTGGTCTTGTTGAATGATAATGTATCGAAAACTGATTGATATCATTTAATGGATTTAACTCACCCTGACACTCTGCTTTGAACTTTGGGAAAATTCCATTCTTTACATATACTAGTAAAAGAGGGTGGGGTTTTTTTTAATTTTTCAGAGGAAGAGCATCAAAGTGTTAGCTTCTTCCCCTAAATAGCCTCCTAGAAGCATTCATATCTGTGTAGTGTATTATTGAATACAATATAACCAGTTGCTAGGTGCCAGTTTCACTAATGAAAAGTAGAAATAACATGAACTTAGCTGTCGGTACATTACAACTAATGTAGGTGCCTAATTCTTCGCAGGATCTTCTGCTGAAACATACTTCTGTGGCTGTTGAATGCTCAACTTGCCCAGGGAGGGGGTGCTGTGTGCTAAGATTCAGGCTTTCAAATGGTAATCCATGTGCATTAGAGCCAAAAATAATGATACAAAAGTTATCTTTTTGCCAGGATGTTGTCATTTTTAAATGACCATATCACAGTTTAGAAAACAACACGTCACTCAGTCATGCAAGGCAAAAGCACTTAAATTTTACTGAAAAGGGAGCTTGCAGCTAATACTCAGAAGAGTGTGGCTTCCTGGTGGTGCTATAGCTGGAGCTGATTGCTGCATTTTCCTGCTGTCCCAGAGCAGAAGGGTAATTTTTTGAGAGTTATACATTAAAAGATAGAGCTTTCCTTGCTTACTCAGTAGTCTAAACCATTAGGTTGAAGTTTAATATACAGAAGATACTAGAGATACAATTGTGCATAAATATAATCTACAGAGTAAATTAGAGTGAAGAAGCAATCAGAAGCACTGTGCCCTTCATGCCTAATTAGAGGCATGGCATCTTTGAAACTTCTTATCTGATAGCTTCCCATCTTCAATTGGTGATAATCTCTGATGATGCCATTGTGATTAATCTTCCTACTAATTTACCAGATAAGTGTGTTATAAAAATGCTCTCTCAGAGGGACATAGTGTTTGTTTGAAATGTCCACTGTCTGGTTTTTGGAACCATCCATATTTTGGACAGATTTGCTTCTTTTATCAGTTTGTTGACAGTTTCAAGTTCTTTCTGAGGCTGAATGTATACACACTATTTCCAGATTAAATTTTTTCTCTCTGAATTCAAATGTTACCAAAGTCATCTTGAGTTCAAATATACAGCTCCCTCCAAAAGCCATCTGCTCTTTGTTCTAGCCTAGTCAGGTATTAATTTGACTTCACTTGACTGTTCAGCCTTTGAAGGTCCTGCAGTCATGTTTCCCTCAGCTTTATTTAGCCTTATATCAAATTTAAAGCCCTGTCAGATTAATGTTACTTGTTCACATATACCAGCTCCACACTTGGAAACTCTGCCAAACTGTAGTCTGGATCTTTGTTTTTTAACTTCCCTTATTGCTTTGGCAAGCCTTCATAACTCTGCAAATGCAGTATAACATGCAATAGTTTCAAAACTCTGAAATAACTTTTTTTTAATACAAAAATAATGACTTTAAGAGGTCAGGCAAAACATTGTAACTCCTGAATTTTTGTCATAACTTGGCCTGGGTTCCAGTCTGGACAGGTGATGGTTGTTACAAACGGATCCAGCCAATAAATCCTATCTCTCAATCCCCTCTAATTTTCTTGAACTGAGAGAGGGGAGGCAGGAGGAGAGGGGGAGTGATGACTTTTGGTAGCTCTGAGTCCTGTGAGCACAGTCAGGGGTACAGGTCTGGAATCTGATGTTCTTTCTGTACACCTTGTTGTGCAGTATATCCTCACTGGGGCCTCCTCAAGCTGGGCAGCCACAGTTCTGCATTCCCACAAGCCAGGATTCATACCCCAAAGGATTTTATGGTTGTGGGACTTCTGGTTAGCTGGAAAATCAGAGATTTTTTTCAGAGACAAACTAGTGAAATATTGAATATATTGGACTAATGTGCAAGTGCAGATTCTGGTCAGTATCTCTGGGTAAAGAAGAACAGTTCACACGGTCTGTTCTTTCCGTTTGATCTGTTGGCTGTAAGTCACCAGAGTCCATGGTGAGAAAAACAATCACCTGTTCAAAACTTGCACTTGACTGTGGAATTTTTCCCTGTCCAGATCATTGGTTTCAGTAGTTTGTTCAGCTTCTCTGCAGTGCTGGTTTGGAGAGGTGACACAGCTTGAGAATGAGGATGTTAATGAAAGAGAGGGTAGAGGCAGAATGGGTGCAGACAGTACAGCAGAAATCCTGTGATCAAACGTGTAACAGTGTTACTGTCTGACAGTTTTAGAATTACTCTGACAGTGCTATGTTTTCATTGCACAGCAAAAGCCTTATTTGTACAAATTTCATTTTTCTATAATAAGGGGTGACTCAGTGCTGCTGGCTTTTGTTGTTAGAATTCTCTGAATAAGATGGCACCTGGAACACTGAGATTTGATGAGTTTTCGCTTCTAACTCAGTTTCTTAACCTACCAGACTGTTTCTAATGCAAGGTGAAAATCATGTTAGAAGTATTCAGAAAAGCTTTGCTCATGCTTAAGAACTTACAATTAACAAGATTTTCTTTCAGAACTCATTGGTAAAGGTGTAAAGTCTCAGACTTCTGAAATTATCTTAAAAATGCTATTTCAGAGAATCCTGTAATAGCGCTGATTTCTTTACATAAAACTGAATTCTTGATTTGAGCAACATGTTCAGCTGTTTGAAATTCTGGTCAGAATTTTCAGTGTGAAATCAGAACATGATGATTTGCATGAGGGATTCAAGGTGGAATGCTGACACAGAAGGGCAGGACTGCAGTCACCTGACTTGGCTTTTTCCTGCTGGGAGCAGAGCTGGCCTCTGGTGGCTCACAGCAAGAGACTCTAGAAGAGCTTGGTGGGTTTTGATGGTGGCCGAAACTCTGCTTGGAGTTTGTTGTCTTTAACATCAGTTTCTGTTTTCAGTGAGGTTTTGCATCATGAACATTAGTTGAAACTGTGCTGCCTTCATATTTTTCTCCTTGAAATGCATGGGGGCAATGGATAGCAGCAAACTTGTGAGATAACAGAACGGATACAGCATAAAGAAGGAGTAATTCTTTCCATTAATCCTGACCCCCTCTCCCTGTCTCCTGGAAAGTCTATACAATCTTCCTTTTTCAGGTTTTGGTTTTGGGCTGGGATATGGATGCCTGAGTGACCTCTGCTGCTAAGGCAGAGCTGCTGGCACAGGCTGTGCTGCTGGCGTGGCACTGCCCGCTCCGGCTGGGGCTCCGAGTCCTCCCTCTGCAGTGCAGCACAATTCCCAACGAGCCGCCTCTGCCATGGGGTGATATCTGTGCACCAGCACTCGGGATAATCATACAACAGAAACAGCTCATGGCTGTGCCACCAGTTAGAGGATCTCACTGGAATCTCAGAGATTTTTCCTCTTTTTTTGGGGAGTGGGGGCGGGGGTGTGCTGCTGGAGATAAGTATGCAAGTGGTGCTGCAGTGACGTAAAAAATGCTCCTTCTAAAACCTGCCTCAAAGACATGGTTGCTGAAAAGGCAGGGTTATGAATAACAGTGCAATGATGAAGATAAGGATTTAACTTGCTTTAGACTGCCACAGTTCTTTAATGTCGGGTTTCATGTGTGATGGAATACATTATTTTTGCTAGAGGGTTAAACACTTTGTCGCTCATCTCAGCTGGCTTTTATGGATTTCCAGGTCTGCCTGCTGAGAAGTAAATTAAATATGTAGCTGCTTCTCACCTTTCCTCTGTTGCTGCATTAATGGAAGAGAATTTTTCCTGCCAGTAATACAGATGGTGATCATCGCTGCTGAGATTTATTATTTTTTGATATCGAGAAGGATGACAAATCTGCATTATTTCCAGAAGGATTTATATTTCTGAAGAAAAGGATAATAGGCATGCTTCATTTTCTTAAAGCTGTGTCTAGACAATTGGAGGCATAGCAAACCTGCACGAACTTTGTAAGCATGGCTGAAAAAGAAAGATGAACTGCTTTAGGATGTCCTTGAAATATGGTGTTGGATGGGTTTTTTAACTTCACATGGAAGGTTTGGCTCTTTTTCTGTCAAAAGTTGCCTTTTGCATGTGCTGTTCAAGATCCATTAAATGTCAGATGGAGGTTAGGAAGCCAAGGGTAACTGTTCTATTTTTATGCATTTATAATAACTTTTTTCTTGTGTTATGATTTCTGTTAATTAAAAAAATTATATATATCTGCAGGACAATTGGCATATTATTTTGAAGTGGTTATACATTGAGTGCTGTTGTGCTGTTAAAAATACATATTAAAAGAAAAACATTGAATTGAATGCTTTATGGTAGACTTTTGTTTAATTTTCCTTTATATTTTATGCAAAAAATATATGTAAGCATTTTATTAATGTGTTTGCCTGTATATGTAAGTATTTCCATAAGAACATGCATTCAAAGACATTGAGAGTTAGAGACTTTGGTCTAAATTATATTTTCTGAAATAAAATACATTTAACTGAATTGAGTCACATGCTGACAGTGTCAGATGCAAAGAAACAAACAAAATTGCTTATATTTGAAAGTATTCCTTTCAGTGAGAAGAGTAGCTGCAGAGCACTGCTGAAAATGTCTCTTCTAAGAAGGAGTTAAAATAACCAAATGATTTAGCCTTCCTTTACTTCCCTTCCCCTGCTCCCAGCCATGCCAATCTCTCTGTTATGACATTGTTCAGCTGTTTCCAGGACCTGTATGTACCCGCCAAGAGCAATCTGTCACTGTCAGCATTTAAAACTGCTGTTGTTTATTTACTGCCCTAACTATGGACCAGGTTTGCAAACATACTTGTTACAAATGCCTTCTTAGGAAAATCAGCAAAGGTGTTAGCAATCTGTATCTGATGATGCTCACACTCCCATTTTTTTTTCCTTTCCCTCCTCCTCCCTCTGCTGCAGGAGCCCAGTAACAAGCGGGTCAAGCCTCTTTCCAGAGTCACGTCCCTGGCCAGCCTCATTGCCCCTGTCCGAGCCACGCCGCTGAAGCGGTTCAGCCAGACTCTGCAGGTAATGGCAGCGGTGCCCTGCTGCACCCAGGGCAGTGCAGGCACCCAGGGCTGCTGCACCCAGGGCTGCTGCACCCAGGGCTGCTTCCTTCCAGGCTTCACGGGAACGGGGGAGGCACAGGCGCCCTCCCCACCCCTAACGTGCCAAACAGGGTTAGGCACTTGGGACCACAGGGTCACTCAGCTTAAAACTAACAACTCTCCCCTCGAAAAACCACTTCTCTGTCCATGTAATTGATGTTTTTCAATTACCAGTAAGAAAACTATTGCACCTGTAGCATATAAAAATTGTTTACTAAAGGATTGTGATTCCTTTTTGAATTTGATGAAGAGAATGTTCCATGACACTTTCTATTAATTTTGGTTGGTTTCTTTAAAAACACTATTTTAGGTATAGTTGGTCAGGTAGGACTGCTAAATTTCCTTCTATATAACTTTGACCTTACCTGAACAAAAGAGTTACTGGACAATTGGAAATTTCCAAGTCATTTTCCAAAGCTGCGGCTGAAAAATAATGAAGGGCAAACAGATTTTAAATGCAGTTTCTATGTTACAGGTTAGGTGTGCAATACTTACCGTACTTTGAGACCAGTGGAACTTCAGTTTATAAAGCATTTGTGCCTTCAGACCTAGAGATGGCAAAATATTGGGGTGCTCAACTCCTAATGGCTGTGCAGTGACAGCTGGGAGCTGCAGCACTGCTCTGGATCTGGCCTAGAAAGCCACTGTTTCCTCTTTAAAACAGTTTATGTAAGAAGGTGTGTAAAAGATCTAAAGAAAATTATTTAACAAGCTTAATGTCTTTGAGAGGAAATATAAAAATAACTTGAATGTATTAAAAATGTTCCTTAATCAAAATCAGCTAAATTAGTGCATTATTGAAATTACCTGTTAAGGAGGAAAGAAAGACAACTTTAGACTCTTATGACAAATAAAAAGTAATGGCAAAGAACCCCGTTTTTCTGTAGTGGTAATTATCTAGAAAACAGATATTATGGGGTTTCTGACGTTGGTTTTCCTGCCTGTGGTAGAAGGTGTAGAAAGTGCAGATCTCTGCTCGGAAAAGCCGCGTGTGCAGGGTTGGAGAATCAGCCAAATGTCTGCCCCCTCAGCCTGGCTCGGTCCAGGTGTGCTCTGGCGTGACTCGAGCAGAGATCCCTGTGTTCCTTGGGGTGTATGGATCTGCCTCCAGGAGAAATTTGCCCGACTCTGGAAGGGCTACGTTAGTTCCAGTTGTGAGGAGTGCAGAAAGGGAGTTCAGTTTTGGCTAAATCGCTGCAGAGCTTGGTGCTTCACTTTTCACAGCCTGAGGCAGCTGTTGGCCTCATTTAGGTACCTATGCTATTGTTCTGCAGTGAATTCCTCTGGGACTGCACAATGCAGTGTCCAGTAGAATATTGCATTTAATAAAGTTGGTTTAGACTAATTAAAACAACCATGCTTTCAGGTATGTAGTAGCAGCTTCCTGAGATGAGAGCTGTATAAATGTGTTTCAGGGTAAATTTTGTCAAAAATAGGAGGGGAAACAGTGGCTTTGTTGCAAGTCCTACTCCTCCAAGTTGCAGTCATTTCTGTCTTGCTCTGTTCATACTGACTATAATAATATATTTTAATTAGCTGCCTGCTCCTATGCAGATTAAACAGTGGTGTTGTTCAAACCATCCCCTCTAACTATGTGCTTGAGGGAGCTGGGATGAGAAATCAGCTTCTGTGTTCTCCAAATCCGAGGTCTGAATCCATTTCCAAGTGACAGATGCTGGTGATGTCCCTCAAAACTGCCTTCATACCTGACTTCTTATCTGATTTTGTCAGCAACTATAGAACAGGGACAAAAAAGATTGACCTTGTGCTTGGGTGTCCCACCTGGGACTATTTAGAAACATTCTGGGAAGTACGTATAGCTATTTCACTTTATTATGTATTGACATAGCTGTCACTATGTCTTGTGAACAGTACAGATTTCTTTTCATGATCTCCTGTAAAAAAGAAAAAAATGTTGATTTTTCTTACTAGGTGAACCTTTATGTATCTTCATTGTTATTTCAGTCAAAGCCCATGTTTCTTCTTGCATTGCTGCTACATGTTGTGTGTTTGTGAAATGAAGAAAACCACTATCGTCACCACAACATGCATAATAAACTACTTCTTCCCCAGAAGAAAACTAAACAAATACAACAGAACATCTATCTAAAAAGACCCAACAGCATCAGTGAAAGGAATTAGAAAATTCTGAGGTTCCTTTATGGCATTTCAAACAAACCTTCTTAAATCTTCTTCTAAATGGAAGATACATGTAAGAGGAAAAAAAAAGCTTATTGTGTATCATTTTCTTTACCTCTGTACATGTAACTTCTACTTGATATTAATGGACTTTCAGCATGCAAGTCGAAGAGAAACATGTCTGTCTGGGATTTGTGTAGTTTCTTTTAAGATATGTTCTTAGCAACTCTTTCATGTTTTGCATATTTTATTGATTATAGAAGTATTTTATATTTTTCTGTATACTTAATTTTATTCAAATTTTCCACTTCCAATACTTTTTTCATAAGGATTACAGGTAACAAAACACTTAAAGTCTTTCTGGCTTTCTTTCTGGGCTTTTTTTTTTTTTTTTGACTGTTTGTAGTCATTCTGTTTCTGTCATGTAGGGCAGTGTAGACCAGCTGACTAATAAAATGTTGTTAGCTTCATCTCTGCCAGAGCCTGTCTGTATAGCTGCAGGATACCTAATTCTAAGCAGGTATTCTTATTTGTTAATCCACCTGGGAAGTCAGTTTATTTCATAGCTGTATTTTCAGTCTCCATCAAGCTAGACTCATGATTATGATGATCTGCTTGGGCTTATTCACAGCTGTGTGGTTCGGCTTAAAAGCAGAAAATAGGATCAGGAAAAGAACTCCAGCTGGTACTGAAGAGAGAATTGAAGTCTGGCTGGCTTCCTCTGCAACTTCAGTTTTCATCTGTGTGTCCTGAATTTAAGTAGGGAGTCAAATTACTTCCATCTATCTTAGGACACCAGAAATTTCTAAAAATCCTCGAGAAGAAAACTCTTTTTGTCATCAGTTCTGAATGTCAGGGCTTTGATCAGGAGTGCCGTTTTGCCAGTACATGAAGGTGTTTGCTTTACTGCAGCTCTAATTAAGGTTTGTTAATTGCACGAATTAACATCAGTAGCACATAGACCCTTCATAGCAACAGTCTTGTAACAGCCAGGGAAAGCTGTTGCCATCAGAGAAATGCAGTAAACAAAAATTTGGGCTTGTGGATGGATTTTTCCCCCTGCTCCTTTAGTTTTTGGAATTACATGAGAACGTTAATCATCCCACATGGCCATAATTTTTAAACAGTGTGTGGGACATGTTTTTTAAGGAAGTCAGAAACTAGGAAAATATTTTTAAAAGACTGGAGATATTGAATTGCTGTTTTGACATTCCTACAATTCCTTCATGGGATTCTATCACACAACTGATTTTTGTTTCCTTTTTCCTTTCTTTTTCCCCCCCCCCCTTCTTGACAAGTACCAACCAAAGATACCATCAGAGTACCTTCAAACTTGTTTTTAAAAATTTTTGGTAGAACTTCAGTTTAGGGCTCTATTCCACTAATAAATAACCTCATCCCATGCTCCTTATTAAGCAAGATACACTTTGTGGAAGTGTACAGTTAATGGAAAGGCTGATGCATGACAGAAATCAATTGAATATATACTTATTGTGTCTAGGTAGCAAAGATGCTAAGCAAGCAGGATTTGGGGGAGTTTGGTTTCCTTTTGAGTCTCTGAGCCTTTCTGTGCCCCTCCTGCCCAATGAGGAGATTTTAGGGCCATAGAGAACAGTGTGGAGGGTTCTCATGCTGGGAAGAGAAGCATTCTCACAGCACATGTGAGAGGTTACTTTTCCCAAAACACTGTAATTTGAGTTTGCTAATATAGGTACAAGCCATTTAATAACCTGATCTATGACATTGTTAAAAATATTCAAAATCAAGACATTTAGTTTAAGAACCAGTCTGTCTGATTTTAAGTACTTTCTTCATTTGACATAAAACATTCCAAAACACCACCGCAAAGGAGTTGTGTCCTGGAGGATGCATATGGGTATGCATGGAAAGGGGCATTCCACATTGGGTCATGGAATGTTCTGCTGGGTTGCATTCTTGTGGTTGATGATTTGGGGATGCAATGCACCTGTCTCTCTTCCCTAATCTTCCTATTTGCACGTGAAAACAGCAGGTTCCATGATTCCTCATTATAACAAATGTAAATGAAACATGTAATTTCATGTGTGTTTCTTTATCTTCTTAATTCTTGAAGGAAGACTAGCACCTGACTTGCAAAATTTTGGAAGGGGTATGTGTTTTTATTTTTATGGTGTTTGTCAATTCCAAGTAGGACTCAGAATGGCTTCTGTTAAAAGACAATGGCTTCTGTTAAAAGACATAGTTTTTATTTATATAATATCTTCTGACATGGTGAAAACATAGTATTTATAGGCACTGTTTGTATTTCACCATTTGCTCTTATCTTCAAGAAGAATTTCAAGTATTGTCCTTTGTATATACTGCTTTCAACCTGGAAATTGAGTGAATTTATTTTGTTTTAAGCATTCTTACCCAAGGCAATTGAAAGATGATTGTGTTACGTAAGGCAGGCTTTAAATAACAATAAAAATGTAGAGTATTTCAACTATGTGAAATAGTTCAGGCATTTCAAAGGTAGGACCTCAAAAAGAAGCCTCTAATTTTAATGAAGCAAAAATGGAACCTTTTCAAAAAGCAGAGTAAGAACATAAATCCATCCTTAGCCTGAACTCTCTCTAAAAGTCTGCAGGCGACTAAAACTCTGAAGTCTGTCTTAAAATTGGAATTGGCTTTATTGAAGTTTAAAACCACAGAGCACATAGTAGTTACAAAGATGCTGGTACACACTGGCAGAGTTTAGAGCCTCCAGAAATACTAATAAGGATTCCACAGTAATAGGACAGAATAGAGGTAATTCATAATTTGCTCTCTGCTAGCACTCAGTGTTTAATACAGTTCTTCAACTGCTAAGAAGTAGGAGCGCATGGTGTGAAAAGAATGTGGCTTGTTACTTGCCATAAACATTAAAATCTGAATATTGACATACCCTATCCTTACAGATTGTTCTTCTCCCTTCAGCCAGATAGCCATTTCTCACCTTTCTATGTCAATTAGTTTCTTGATCTCATTGTACATCTGAAGAGGCAGGACGTTGAAAGAGTTCCTCCATGTATCAGAACCAGTTTGGTCAGTTAGAGAATTATAGCACTAATTATTTAATTCTCTTACGGACATATCTGTAATGATTATACCAATCAAATCTTTGATGATTTTGTCGGTTTAAAAAGAAAGTGATACCTTCAGGTATTAAGGCACTTAGTAAGGTAAGAGGAAGGGTTTTGAAGAGCAGACTCACTTTATGAAGCCTCTTTTCTGCCCAACGGAGAACTTATTTTTTTCTTAAACCATTAATATGTGTTTGATGTAATGCACACTTCCATCTGATATCCTTGAGGTGTAGGACCCATTGTTTCTCAGTACAGATGTCTTTGGACAATCCCTCCTTCCAAAATAAACAAAACCCAACAATTTTGTTGACTTCCAGTTGATGCACAAGACAAGTTTATCTACAAGATTTTGCTCTCCCAGCTTTCCAGAGTCTCTGTGTAACAATTGATTCTTTCAAAATGAACCAAAAAAAATGTATTAAAATAATTTCTCCTCCATCACAGTACTAAATGTTGCTATGAAGTTCAAATTAAGAGCTAATTAGAGACCATCCATTTCTTGTACTGAACTATGTAAGTAAGTTCCTTAGAAATCAGGGAAATTTAACATGAAAGTGTTGTAGCCATAAGCCCAATTCTCTCGTTCCAGCGTTCCATCAGTTTCCGCAGCGACAGCCGCCCCGACCTGCTCAGCCCCCGCCCGTGGTCTCGAAATGTGCCCCCTGCTAACACAAAGAGGAGAGACAGCAAACTCTGGAGTGAGACCTTCGATGTCTGTGTCAATCACATGCTCACATCCAAGGAAATCAAGCGTCAAGAGGTATATATATTTTTTTTTTTTAACCATAAATTTCATGTTCAAAAATCACTTTGAAAACGTGGAGTTGGGAATGCCAGTAGGCATTGGGATTGCACTTGGAGCTGTCCTGCAATTAAAATGTGTTACAACTTCCAGTAGAAGCAGATTTCCATCTCTAGTCTTTATAATTCATGCTATACTAGATGAATACATTCTTTGTAAAAACCAGCTTATCATATTTCCTTAATAAACCTGAAGTTACTGAGATATATTGTCCTGTGATTGGCTGATGTGTGTATGTGTTCTGCGTGACGCTTTCTGTAGTCACAGTTGATGTTTTGGTGTTTCATTTTGTTGTTCTGGTAACGCTAGATGAGCATTACTGTGTCAGGAACAGTTGTTCGTCAGGTGATGCAAACACACAAAAATGTACCATCATTTCCCTTGTTGGAAAAGACTGCCTTTGAGGAAGTTTGCAGTGCTAGAAAGATGACATACTGATAAAAAGATGTCCTCCAAAGCAAAAAGAATATTGCTGTGGTTTTAATGCGTCATATAAAACAAAGTCTAAATACTTCATGTTATAGTCAAGACAGAGCTCCTGCAGAATCAAGATCTTTTTAGTTTCTAAAGAAATTTCTAGCAGTATCAACAAAGCTTATACCAATCTCTCTGAGAATACTTTAGGGACTGAGTCATAAATCAAACAACAGTAGTCTCAAGCATTTCTTGTGCAAATTTTAACATTGTACAAGAAGTTGTAGGAAAAAAATGTATAATTGAGAACTTCAAAGGCAGCTTATTGAAAAATAAACTGTAGAAACTGTTTGTGCAGGATGTAGCAGTCACTGCTGTCGGGGGGCAGAAGCCAGGATCCTTGGTGCAACCCCAGCAAGTGAGCTGTAATTCCAGGAAGTTTTGCAGGAGGATTCTGCTGTGTATCCCTGCATGCCATGCCGGGACAGCTGTCCTGCTTCCAGCAGGTGCTGTCGGTGAGCTGCAGTGTGGCAAACCTGCCGGGAATGCATGCTCCTGAGCCTCAGGAATCTGCTCCGGCTGGGGGTGGGCTTCTGTGATTTATGCTGGTTGGAAGCCTTGACTGTAAAGCTAGGAATTCTACCCCTTAATGTTCTTAACTCTTACTGTACCCCACTTTAGGATGAAATCATGCAATAAGTTAATAACAATGGGATTTTGGTAAGCCAGTGAATTAGGGTGGTGTTATTTTTAATCTGCCACCTTTAAAGTCTCAAATGTGCTTCAAGAGGAGTAACAATTATCATTCATCTCTATCAGTTAACTGGCTCTTAGCTTTTGTAACAAAAAATAGAAAACCGGTACCAAAATAAAAGTGCTCACTACAAAAGAAATGTTCAACGTAAGATCTGTCTTCTACTCAGCAGACCACCTGTTACTTTTGCCACTGCATGCGTTAAAATGGAGCACAACAAACTCCTGTGCAAGCAGCTGTGTAAGTGGTTAAGATACAGTCAAGTCAAAGCATCACAGTGAAGATAGCTCCCCCCATCTAGGAATATACCTGTTTGGAAAAAAACTAGTTCTTTGGCCATTTCAGATAAGCATTTAATGAACAATCTGATACAGCTCTGTTTTAAAAAATACTGCACTTGATTCTGTAGTTATGGAATAAAGCCTTGCTTCATTTCTGTAATTAGATTTAGCAGAGAAATGCTGTTACATGGTGTCCAAAATACAACATCAACCCAGCAAGTGCAATGTAGACTAAATAAAGATATTTTGTAATATTTGTGTCTGTTTTTACAGGCTATCTTTGAACTTTCCCAGGGAGAAGAAGACTTAATAGAAGATCTGAAGTTGGCAAAAAAGGTACGTTTTTAAGAAAACCCAAAACAAACGCATAAAAAACAGTGCTAATTGGTACATAACAAAATAATTGTTTTTAAACAATTGTTTTAAAACAATCTTTGTTTTTTATAATTGTGAAGACAGTAAAAGAGGAAAAAACCCAAAGCATGTTTCTCTCTTTACATTCTTTCTGAAACACTTACATGTACTGCTTTTCTTTTTTTTTAATATGAAATTGATAGTTTAATATATGGTTATGAAACTTTAAAATATTCTCAGTAGTTGCTCTGTTTTTACTTACAGGGAGCTTTAAACCCTATCACTAATTTTACAATTAACAATACTTGGGTTTTTTTCTTTTCAGGCTTATCATGATCCAATGCTTAAGCTTTCCATAATGACAGAGCAAGAGTTGAACCAAATTTTTGGAACATTGGACTCCCTAATTCCTCTACATGAAGGTAAAACTCAAATAGTCTTTGTCTGCATTATTACTGCACATGGATTTAAAGTCATCAGGTTTATTAAGAGAGGTTTCTCTTCTTTTTTTCTAATCATCATCAGATCTTCTTAGGCGACTTCAAGAAGTCAGGAAACCTGATGGATCAACAGAACATGTTGGCCACATTCTTGTGGGTTGGGTAAGGCAGACTTCATAATCAATTTTGGGATTTCAGTTTGGAGCCGTAACATAGTTTTTATCAGACAGTTTCCTTTCTATAGCTTGCATAACATGTGAAAAATATATTCTCAAAATACTTTTAAATAGTCAGGCAACTGTTTAGAGATGTAATGGAATATACTCTCTTTTAAGGGATTTTCCGTGAAAAGATTTAGACTAGGATTTTTTTTTTAATTTTAAAATTTTTTAAAATAAAAAAAAAAACTTTTAAAGTTTTAAAATTTTTAAACTTTTGCTATTCAGGAGTTGGGCAATATGTAATATCCTTTAAATAAAAATCTGGAGTCAGACTAGAGTTAAATGTTGAACAAGGTCGTCTGAGGAGCCTTGTAAAGGTTATATATGTTGGAAACATTACATCAATAAATTTTGGATAAATCTCCAGCTAAAAGAATATCAGCATGAATTCTGACATCCTGAACCACTTGAACCTTTCAGTGTAGCAAACTGTGCTTTGCTGCAGCTGCAGAATATTTTATTCTTTCCTCAGCTTCCATGCCTGAACTCCTATGACAGTTACTGCAGCAATCAAGTAGCAGCCAAAGCTTTATTGGATCACAAGAAACAAGACCACAGAGTCCAAGATTTCCTGCAGCGCTGCTTAGAGTCTCCTTTTAGCCGCAAACTGGACCTTTGGAATTTCCTTGACATCCCAAGAAGCCGCTTGGTTAAATACCCATTATTACTCAGAGAAATTTTGAGACACACACCAAATGATCATCCGGATCAACAGCACCTGGAGGAAGCTGTGAGTTACTGTTGGGTTTGGCGTTTTTTTTTGAGATTAGAGCACTTTCAGCTCATTGATGAAAGGATGCCAAATAAAATACACAAATGCTAATACTTACATGAATAGCTGAAACTAATACATGAAATATCCAGCCCCACTCCCCCAGGTGAATCCTACATCAGTAGCAAAGTGCTACAAAAAATAAGGACAGAATGGAAGATGTTTTCCACAGCTCTCATCTGATCCTTGTCCATTTTGTATTTACCTTTCATTGTTTTTCATTCTAATCCAAGTTAAGTAATGTGGAGATTTCTTTTTAGATTTTAGATCATTTACGTAAGTTTTATTCCCTGGCTTGAGTGCTTACATAGCCTGTGAATCTAGATTAATTATCATCTGCAGGAAAGGTGCTGAAATGGGCTTTCCTTCTGTTTTTAATTCAGAATAGCATTGTGTTTTCTTAAGTAAAACCAAAGGGATGTATCCAAGGCTTTAAAACTTCCTCATTAAAAGAAAGGGACCCAATTCAGATATTTCTAAGACTTCTGTTTTTCCCATATACATATGCATACATATACGTACATACATTAAATTCAATAATGTGTACACACACAAATGTGTATTTACGAGTAAATGAGTTTACTGCAGCAGATTTGAAACACACTTCTAAATAAATGAATAAATAAATATTGTTAGTGTCCCACTGCTTTTAAATAGTATTTAAACATAAGTAAAAGTAATAATTCGAGGACAAAATTTATTCATTTCCTGGACTTGAATATTTTGTACACTTTAGTATTTCTTCACTGAAAAAATGACTACCCTGCTTTTTTTGGAAAGTTCATGTTTCAAAACACATGTAACTGACCACTGTTGTTCTGCTATTCCCTGTCCAGTTTAATTGCTCAGTTGTGAAATTGGACAACTGTGGTTTAAATTCAAAGCTTGTATATTCTCATTTAGATGTGATCTATAGAGTACAATTTCCCCTTGTACATATTCTTGAAGACCCAAACAAAAATCATAAATATCTCAAAGAAGTCTTCTGCTTATTTCTGAAGTTTGCTTTACTACATAATGTCTGGTAATATCTTCTAGGATGTGTTTTAAGTGCTTTCTTCCTATACTTACTTCTGAAAATATAATCGTGTTTTTTGTGTTGATATTTCAGTAGCCTTATACAGCTTTGTGCTATTCTGCTTCAGCAGAACACTGATCTTTGAAGTGGTGTACATCACAAATTGTGTGTTTGTCAAGTTAAATTAGGAAACAGAAATGACTCTGTGGTTGGCTCCTAACACCATTCTAGGCTTTTGAGGTACATTTGTCTCCCTGCTTGGCACTCTGCTATGAGCACACTGGGCCAAGTTGATCCCTGATAAACCTCCTGGTATCAGCAGATTCTTGAGTTACCTCTTTGGGCATGTGTGTCTTGACCCATTCCCCTGGCTCACCTCCACTTATTGGACAGATGAGTTTGATCAGTCTGAACAGCCTGTGATCACTACTGGAGCTGACTAAAATCACCAGAACTCCACACCCACATCCCCAATTAAGGAGACGTGTTTTAAGTTTCAGATAAACTGAGCTCGAGGTCCTGAAGGACTGCACAGTACAAGGAAGTTCAAGATAGGGAGTGTATTTCTATAGAAAAGACAAAGCTTTCCTTTTAATGCTTTTTAAAGTAAAAAGGCAAGAAAATGATTAATTGTAAAATTGTAGGTAGAGGAATTATAAAATAAAACTAATTTACTGTATTTCCAGAGGGTACCTAATAATGAACAAAAGCTAAGAATTTAGTCATTTGGGCTAGTTGCATATTTTCAAGGATAAGGATCCTGGTTGTCCTTCTGTTTTTTGTTCTAGATATGATGCAGCAGTTTTTAGAGAACTATTTATTTTAAATAAATTTTTTTAAAGGCATCACCATGGGTGGTCCAGATCAGAAAGATGGAGGAGCAGCAATGTCAGGGCCTTGCTGGAATCACCTTAGCAGGCCTTTTCCAGCCCTAGTGTTCCTGGAGCTGTTGGCTCTTTTAATCTCTCAACTCTAACCCTAACCCTAAACACTAGCCAAATGAAAGCTTGCCATATTGGCCATAGGTGAAACAGATGAAAAAGAGTGGAGTGGGCAGTGTTGCCACCCTGCTATGATGCCCTTGGAATGCTTTTTCTAGCCCCACTGTCCCTGGAGCTCTAGGCTGTTTTACTCTCGGAACCCTGTGTCTACTGTAACACCAGTGGCACCTTGTGCTACAGCTGGGATCCCCACCTGCAGAGGTGGCCCACATTAGCACAGTGCCGTGTCAGCAATGTTGAGGCCCTGCCATCATTCCTCTGCTAGGCCTTTTCCAGCCCCAGCGTCCCTGGAACTCTGGGCTCGTTTCCCCTCAGCACTGGCTTGTTTCCCTAATGGCATCGTGTGGCTGGGGCTGAGGTCCCTATCACTGTGGGGGATCCATATCAGAAGGTTGTGGGAGCAGCAGTGTTGGGGCCCTGCCAGGATTCCCTTGGGCATACCCTTTCCAGCCCCTGTGTCCCTGGAGCTCCAGACGCTCTATCTCTCTCAGCACTGACTGTTACCCTAATGGTGTCTTCTGGCTGGGGCTGAGGTCCCCATCACCGTGGTTGATCCCGTGTAGGAAGATGTCAGTGCCATTGTTAGAAGCAGTAACAAAGCCAAACTCAATGTCTTTGTATACTGTAGTCTGCTTAATTCTATTTTAATATTAATACTTTTATAGACCGCTTTGCAAAAAATTTAATATACTGTAAGTTAAAATGTATTTTCTTGCAGCTGCAAAGTATTAGGAGATAGCTCTGGAAATTGGATTGTCTAATTAAAGTTCATGTGTTTTCATTGTGTTTCTGTAGATAAACATAATTCAGGGCATAGTGGCTGAAATCAACATAAAGACTGGTGAATCTGAATGCCAGTATTACAAAGAGAGACTTATTTATCTTGAAGAAGGCCAAAGGGATTCACTGATTGATAATTCACGTGCTGTTTGTTGTCATGGTGAACTGAAGAACAACAGGGGAGTGGTAAGGAATAAATATTTTGTCATAAATAACTTCTAAAGATACGTTCATTTTGCATGACAGCTAAAAGAGTTCGAGCACACATAGAGAAACATCACTCTCTAATGTATAGAAAGTTGATAAATATTAAGTACTATATTTAACACTCATCTTTTTTGTTAGTAGTTAAATATCCGTATAGGGAGATAATAAGCTTATATGTATCTCTCTTATGGGGCATAACAATATCCTGGACAAATTGGAATTCTGATAAATTTCAATACTTGCAGGAAAAGCCCCCAGATTTCTGGTCTCAGAGGCATGATAGTAATGTCTATCAAGAACACATAAAATATGCCAACAAATTTTAAATTTGTCAAAGGCTGTGGTTATTAAAAATGCTTGATTGTTTATTGAGGTCAAGGTTAATTTATTGACCAGAGAAATTTGATACTTTGAATTCCACTCTCCAGGGCACTGCACTATGGATAAGTTTCACAAGCTTAACTTTCAGTTCAAAAAAAGGGAGGAGATATGAATAGAGGAGAACATAATCTTTATTAGATTCCCCACCCCCCCAATGTTAAATAGAAGCTTTGAATGGACAGAGAATGAAAAAATGTCTTTTTGTCATTACTGACACTTATGGAAGTAAATAAAACTAATGGAAATTAGAAAAGAACAAATTAAGCAGGATTCTAAGTTTATTTTTTCAGCACTAGGAGTACTGCTATGTAGCATTTTTATGCATACAGTGGCAGGGTCATGTTTCACCACACAGCTGAGATGGAAAGACGAAACAGGTGCTGTTTTCTGGTCCACCTGACAAAGACCAGGCAGGCAGTTCAATACCAAATTAACAGGAAGAAACTGGCAGTTTTCATCTTTCTGGTGAACTTTATTTGTTCCATTTGGTTTAACGATGTTTCGGAAAAGAAATAATGCTGTTTTATTTATTAATCTTTTAACAGAAACTGCACGTCTTCCTCTTTGAAGAAGTGCTGGTGATCACACGAGCCATCACGCACAATGACCAGCTCTGCTACCAGCTGTACCGGCAGCCCATTCCCGTCAGGGAGCTCGTGCTGGAAGACCTGCAGGATGGGGAGGTGCGGCTGGGTGGATCCATCCGTGGTGCATTCAGCAACAATGAGAGAAGTATGGCTGCAACTTTTTTATTGCTCATGTAGGATCATCGTAACCTTAAGATACCTGCCAGTGTGACATCAGAATGTTTTCTCTAAAATTCACATTGGTTCTATCTGACATCTTGATTTTTGTTTCAAACTGGTGTATTATGTTCTAAGTTTTTTCTTTTAGATTGTTTCTCAAAGCTCACTATATTGATAGTAGGATCTCTCCACAGTACCTGCTCCTGTACTGAATTGAGAAGGGGAGAACATGCTGACTGTAATGGCAAAACTGCAAAACTATAAGGAACTGTATTTTGAAATCTTAAGGTTCAGCTGTTTTGCCTTTCCCTGTATCATACGATGTCCTTATAAGACACTGAGTGCTATTCCATAACTCTTTCAGCTGGCAGATACTGTAGTACTCAGGGTCAAGACTCCAGCAATTCATGGTCATGTCCTTCCAGTTAAGTATAACAATGCCTGTTCTATTGTAAGGGTCCTTTAAATCTCACTTATCTGGTCAAAACTTCAAAGGGTTTTTGTATGTGTCCACTATATTAGTGAAGGGAATGGAAGAGATGAGGCAGTCTCTGGCTGGGCACAAGACACAGTATTCAGTGAAGGTTCTGGAAATCTGCTTTGCAGAGGAGTAGAAGGAGAGGTGTCGAAGTGTGGGAGGAGTCTTAATCCTGCTGATTCACTTTAAACTGTATGGATTGCTCACGCATTCCAGAACCAAAATTATGTAATCCAGCAATATGAAGTTGTTAGAAGTGCTTGTTGTGTTCTGTGGTCTTGGCGATAGCCAGACTCTTCTCTTTGGTCAGATCTTAAGGCAAAGATTGTGCAGGTTCTGTTACTTAAATATATTCTTTGATTATAAAATCCGTTCTGCCAAAGTACTCAGGGTTTTGATATGTATTGTTTCTTTCAGTCAAAAACTTCTTTAGAGTCAGCTTCAAAAATGGATCCCAAAGCCAGACTCACTCACTCCAAGCCAATGACTCCTTCAACAAGCAGCAGTGGCTTAACTGCATCCGCCAGGCCAAGGAAAAGGCCACGTGTGCAGGCAGGGCTGGCAGGCTGCACTCCGAAGCACATTTTCTTTTGTCACCAAATGGATGCAGGGTGCCCCCGGGAGAGTCCCCCCTGGAGCAGATGGACCAGTCGGACTGTGAGTCAGACTGTAGCATGGACACCAGCGAGCTCGGCGCCGACTGCGAGCGCATGGAGCAGACGAACTCTTGTGAAAACGAAAAGCAGATAGAAACCAATGTTTGACAAAAACAGTTCATGGAAGAAGATCTGTCTCTTACCTGTACAGTATTTGCATTCCATACCTGGAACTATTTGGAGAAGCACTTTTAGAATATTTTTTGTGACAATGTCAATGCAGTCCTTGTATTTGTATCTGTGAGTGTAGTACTGTAACTGCCCATCTGTATAAGCTGGAATCTCTTGCAACTCATGTCCTGTGATTATATTCCGTAAACACCTGAGGTGGATGAAAGAGGTACTTGACCAGTTATTCTCAATGTCCTGCTGTATAAAGAATCTCTAAACTACTGTTTATATATGCATTACATAAATAACCTTCTACTAATTTTTAAGTACTTTATTTCCCCTTTAAAGGGGCAGCTGAAGATGTGGACTTAATGTGGAATTTCAGGGTGGGTAGCAAGATGATAAGTTTTCTTAAAGGCATGGAAAGAAAAAATAGTTTCTTGGAAAAAAAGAAGAAAACTATCTTGCAGTAACCTATCCAAAATCCTGTGGTATTAAATCAACAAGAACTATAAACAGCGGGCCATAGAACCAGGGACTCTTTAGGGATTTATTTTTCAAAATGAAGCACTATCCTAAGATCCAGCAGCCAAACTTATTAAAATCTGGATATTTCAAGTGGTCAGCATAGTGATATGGTTTATTTGTCAAACCATGTAGTGCTAAAAATAATCAACTGAAAAAACCACAACCCAACCTCTGTAGTCAGCACTGAATTAAATGAAATGCTGAGAATACTGGATATTTGTAAATAAGCTGGTAGTTTGCTTTCAGTGCCATACATATATACTATCCCAAACAGAATAAGAATGAAAAAGAGCTTTTGCTTGTGAATAGGCCCTCTTCAGCATTTTGCACTCCATTGACCTCCACTGTTGGTTTGAAGCACCACTAATGTTAAAACATTTAATTTTCTGTAAATGTCTGTTTACAATTACATGTAGTTGGTTTTTAAAACTAAGTGATGATTTTATATAAATGGTGCTCTACAAATACCCTATGGGATTATGTAGAGAAAGCTTAAACAAAAAGGGAATTGTTTTTCCTTTGGATGTGTTACATCCTTTTAATTTTTCTCAAGTTTTGTTTTAAAAGTTTTTGTTGCATTTAATTTCATGCTGTAATTGGAAATACTACTGTGTTTTCTCGTGGCTGATTTAATCTACTCATTATGATGAGAAGTAGATGAGTCACTTAAATGCAGTGTAAAACACTTAGTTGAATCTCCTCTTACTTTTCAGGAATCCCTGGGTAATATTTTATTTCTTAGTATTAAGAAATAATGCCAGTGATGTATGGCAAGCTATGAAAATGATATATTAAAAAATTTAAATGGTTTTTGATATTACACAAGGTGACCTGTGCAAAGTACTTGTAACAACAAAAGTAGAAAAACTAAGTTATTGCCAAAAAATATTTTTCTTGTGTTCTACAAGTTTACAGAAAAATTACTAAGTATCTTATATATGTGCTGATGTGCATTACATAAATCAGTGTGATAAGATGAGAAACAATATAAACCAAGGTATTTTTATTTTTTAAAAAAATGGCATTTTTACCCTATAGAACATATTTCTGTATTTATAGTTTTTAAAAAAAAAAATCAACTTTCTTTTCTGTTTCAGGCTTTGTAATTTATTTCAACTGCTTCATTTGTACAGCTGAATGAGTATACCAGTAAAGATGAGAGAGAGGAAGAATCTGCAAAAGAAAAGGCGTAGGGAAGCTGTTCAGCAAAAATGTTGAAAAAGAGCAAAAAGCATGTACAATGTTCAGATAGACAAGAAAGAATGAATGTGTGTATTGACTTCTTTTTTTTTTTTTTAAATAATGGCCTTAAACTTTTCTGGAAGCATTTCAAATAAATTACATTAAACCATTTTGATTTTTATTTGGTTTGGTTGGTTGTGCAAGAAGACTACAAAAAGATTTCAGTGGTACACACAGTGAGGCTTTAACGTAAGTGACCAAATCTTGTCTTTTGTTTCTCATGGAAGTGGTACGTATTTGGATCTAATTTGCTAAACGCACAGTACTAACACAGAAATTCAGTGCATTCAATTCACCATATTCCCCAAAGTTTTGTATTACATAATTAATTTAGTTTAACATCCTGTCATCGGCTTCTCCCTCGTGATTACTTGTGGGTTACATCTCTACTAAATATATTACTCCAGAATATTGAGATGATTAATTTTGGGGTATGTAAAAGCCACCATCCAGCCAGGAAATCTCAGAAGATTAGTTTACATTTGTTTACTGTAATTTACCCACTCACTTAATGTTCAACATTCTGGAGTGCAAGTGTTTTGATTTTGCTTTGTAGTTGATGTGCACTTAGCTACTGATTGATCTAATAAAACTTAATAATGTTGGGTTTTTCTCTTCAAATCACCCTAAGGATTAAGCTTTCCAGTTTAAGAATGCTAATGCCATTCTGGATTTTGGATCTAGCACTTTTAAAATGCCACTGCTTTTGAAAGGATGACTTTTCAGTGTGGCAGGAGGGTTGTGGTGGTGGAGAGGTGGGATGAACTTGGACAATAAAATGTACCAAAAGGGATGGGCAAAATGTAAAATTGTGAGTGTGAAGTAAAGAGGAAGAGTAATATACATGAATATGTTCAAGTGATAATCAGTTATCCTGGTGTTCAAAGGGGAGTCTGAGAAGTTGCAGCAGTGAGCGGGCAAGAGGCCGTGAAAAGGTTGAGGTGTCAAGTGCTTCCAGGATCACCCTGAGGGGATGGGAGAAGGCAGAGAAGGGATGCAGACACTCATCTGAATCTGCGGTATGGGCACTCTGGATCTCACACTCTGGGAAGAGGGTGAGTGACAAGGGTGAGTGACCAAGAGCAGGATGTCGGTGGTCTGAGGGGGCAGATTTGTCCCTTTGTGACAAATCTGAGGAAGCTGTTTGCTCTTCTGCTCCCGGTGAGGACACTCAGTGTAGTCGTAGCTTATGAAAGACGTGATGGACCAGCAGTAATAAAGGTAAGAGTAGAGACTGTCTTGTCTGAGAAAGAAAGGTCAGCAAAGAGCATGGCCTTGGAACTCTGGGCTGCGTGGGTCCTCTGAGACTACAACACAAAATTGAACTGTCTGTGGCCTTTGTTTCCCTAGATTTGCTCTGCAGCGCTGAAAAGAACAATGCCAGGATGACGACCTGGAACACGAGGGTCTGTTACGAGACACCAGCAACAGTAAGTTTAAGGTCTTTGAAGTTCAGTGTTGGGCAATCAGTTGCCAGAATCTGGGCAGAATAGGCCCAAAATTGAACTCCAAGGTACAAAAAGTATTTCTCCTATTTAGCATGAACAAGGGATTCTACCTTAAGAATGTTTCTGTGATAGTGGGAACCAGATTTCGTGAAGTTTTGTGGAAATTCTAGAATTTGAAAGCTATGTCAGAAGTTTTAGGATTCCCAGGATCTAACAGAGTCTGAAACCAAGTTACACATACATGGAACATTTTAAAAGGGGGTTTCAGCTCCAGAATGGGCAGTTCTTCCATATTTAATGCTTACTCATGAATACTGATTTTATAATACTGTAATGTGTTCTACAGGTTGATGCTGCCATCTGTTGGAAATAATGATGTAGTTTCACAGCTGATTTGATTACATTAAAATATTTTAAGATATTTATTAATAATTATGGAATGCAAGTAGGTAAAAAATACAAGTAGATGCTTTCAAGCTTTTACTTGAGGATCACATATTTGCTAGGGAAAAACCCAAACTACTAGGTGAATTTCTGCTACTAATTCCTGGTTTTACAGAGCCTGGTCAAGACTACTGCCCCATTTTGTCTCACCTTTCAGCATCATAGGCATATTTTCTCCATGTCTGGTAAATGATTCTAAAGGTCTTTCCAAGTATGTAAATTAGGTTTTGTTTCTGAGTTTTCCAAAGGTTCTTCTCTTTACATAGTCTCTAAAGAAAGATTAGTGATACAGTTCTGCTATCTTTGAACTCTTGGCATCTGAAATTTAGTCAGCACAAAATTAGCACTTAAACTTTTGAAGGAATTAGATCTGTTTTGCATCATTAGAGTAATTTCTGGAAAGTAAAATAATAATTTCTAGTTACTTAAACTGTAACAATATGCTCAGATTGATTAATTTCAAATTTCTAAATTTGCTTTCATGAAAGAATACCAAGGTAATGTCTGGAGCAAGCACCCAAGTCTGCTCCTTGTGCATGCAACCCGCTCTTATGTCTCATTTTGTGGCTGTTAATCTGATCTAAATCTGTATTACCAAAGTGTTACAAATTATCTGATTTCAGAATCAAAGGATTTGCAGCTGCTTTGTTCTTGGGTGGGAAATGACTTGGTGCAAGTCAGGGAGCCATGGTCGAATGCTTGGCAAGTACCAGAAACCACAGAAACCAGAAACTAGGGAGACAGTAAGGTGACTGATTTCATAACCTTTTTTTACTTCAGAGTATTCAAGTAGTCTCTTCATATGGTAGTTTTTAACTGAACCTATTGCAAACTGGGTTTCTTGGTAACTTTTAAATCTATTGACATTTAAGATGCAAAGTGTAGTGCAGTTATCTGGAATTGTTAGAGCATTTATCAATGAGTACTTAGTATTTTTTATTATGATCTCTCCCAGCTTTGTGTTATTTAATACTTAAAAATAATTCTGTACAACTGCAAAGATGTATCTCGTTAAAGCAACTGGTAAATGGGGAAAACTTTGTGTGTTCCTTGCTAAATAAGCAAGACTACAGGTTTTTTTTGGTCTAAACACCTCTCAATTGAACTAGTTGTGTACTAAAGTCATACACAGCCTGAAAGTGATTTTAACAGCTTTGCCAATTCAAAATTGATAAAGCAGTTTGATGTTTGGAGATTATTTAAGTAATATATCAACACATCTGTAATATTCTCTTTACTACCACTGAATCCTCACAGAGGCAGGACGTCACATTCTCAGGGAGATAGTCTTAATTTCTCCATAGGATGAACACTGCATTTTATGGGTTTTATTACCTCTGGATAATGGAACACCACGTTTCTGCAGTTAGATAAATATTTGGTGTTATGTTTCTCTAATTAATGTAAATTATAGTTACCGTGTTTAAAACTTGCTGGGTCCCAAAGCACATCTAAGAACTACTACTACTAATTAACTTACCTTTTTTTAACATCCTGGAGACTACCACTAGCACCAGGCCATTTGTGAGCTGGTAGGTTATTTATATTTTCTGACTTACAGCTAATCTAACAAGAGATTAAGAAAATAAAAGGGTCAGGTTAAAATATCTGTTCTTTTCATACCTTGCAAGCACAAAAACTTGCTATTTTTAAGGTCATGTGCTTGTCCCAACAAGGTAAAACTCTTGCAAGCTGTGAATCGTAGAGGGACCTAATGGCTATTGCAGACTGTAACTGCTCTGCAGGTAGGACCTAGCCCCAGCTGGCTGAGAGAGGTAACGAGTGGAAAATTGCTCAAGTACCAGCAGAAGACAGTGAAGGCGTAAATATGGGACTGGAGTGTAATCAATAAATATAGGTGTAGGTGGAACATAAGTCTAACGTGAACATCTAGGTGTGGTAGAGGTAGATGTAGTTACTTGTGTCACGTATGAGTTAGATTAGAATAGTGTGTCCTGTTTGTGACCCAGTGATAAGAAAACCACAAATTATGTAAAACCCCAACCCCCCAGATATGAGACTCCAAGATAAGTAACTGACAGGGGTGTCAAATTTGCAAAAGTATAAAAGCTTGTGTCAAATGAATGGTAGTTGGGCACGCATATGGAGGTGCCAATAAAGGTGTGCTTTACTTTACAGTAGCTGCTGTGGAGTGGATTCCTTTGGATCAGCAAGAATGGGTTATTTTTCAGCAGGCACTGTTCAATCTGGTGCATTCCTTGGACCTGCCAGGGAAAAGTCTTTGCTTTGGCTTTCATACATTCACACCCCTCTTGTACCAGAAGTTGTGAGCTTTTCAGGGGAATAAATGTTAACCTTCTGATTTGATAGTGGCCTCCAGTATAGTTTTTTTACTGCTGTCCTAATTCATTATGAGACTATTAAAGAATCCTGCTGAAGTATATTAAGATTTTTTTTTTGGCCTGCCCTTTGTGGTTAATAATGTATTTTTATTCTTCAAAGGTGAAATTTTGTCATTTTGTCCAATGTCCTTGGAAAACCCCTTGAATTTGAGAGGAAGGCATAGGAGCTGGCACTCGGGGCCGTGTACTTTTAGTTCACATTGCGAGTTCGCCCAAACGGCTCTGCCAGCCCTGGAGCCGAAGCGTTCCTGGACCCGAAATGCCACAGCGGGTCCGTGCCCAAGGGCAGGTTCGCTCCGGAGAGCCCGTTCCCGTCCGCCGTGTCCCGGCTGCAGGGCAGGAGCCTTGTCCGGCCGCGGCCTTCCCGGCAGCGCGGCGTCCCCCGCAGGGCAGCGCTCCGGCCCCGCTCCCGCTGTGATACCGCCGGGGAGCCGAGGCCGCGCCGGGCCTCGCTCCGGAGCCGGAGGAGGCGCCGCCGGTTGGCGGGAGCGCGGCGGGTCCCGAGCGGTGCCCGTGAGCAGCACGGCGGCGG
>WBMZ01014347.1:0-68028 GCA_013400975.1 Atrichornis clamosus
GCGCTGCGCCGCTCGACCGCCCGCTGGCCCGGGCTGCGCTGCCCCGAGCGGCCCGGCCGGGGCCTGGCCCACGGGCTCGGCTCGCTCCTCCCGCTCACGGCACCGACCGCGCCCGGGGCTGAGGCGGACGACGAGGAAAGAGGTGGGTCCCGGAGCCCCGCGGTGGTCTCGGCGTAAGCCCGCGCTCGGAGCCCCACCGAGCACGGACCGACCCCCGCGGGGTCCCGAGGAAGAGGAGGCCGCTGCCCCCGGGCCTGAAGGGAACGGGGTGGAGAGGGAAGAGCATTCTCATCACAAGCTTTTTGTTGTAAACTAAAACACAAGAAGTTCCACCCTAGCATGAGGAAGAACTTCTTCATATGGAGAGTGCCAGAGCACTGGGACAGGCTGCCGAGGGAGATCGCGGATTCTCCCTCTCTGGAGACATTCCAGACCTACAGGGACACATTCGTGTGTTACCTGCTCCAGGTGACGCTGCCTTGGCCGGGGGTTGGACTAGCGGTCTCCAGAGGTGCCTTCCAAACTTAATGATTCTGTGATTCCATTTGTTTTATTTACGGACTTGCTGCCTTTCCCAGTGCCTCTGGCGGAGCTCTCGTTGATGAACAAGTTGATCCACACGTCCCTGGTGGAGTCCAACCAGCATGTGGAGATCCTGCAGCGGGACCCAAGCTCCCCCCTCTTCTCCATCAAGACCTTCGAGGAGCTGCCCCTGTGAGTGGCCACAGCCCCCGGCCCCGCCAGGCGCCAGTGCTGCTGGGCTCCCTCACGTGGGCTCTTGGAATGCTTTGTTTCCACAGGAAGAAGGAGCTCTTGCGGGGGGTTTACATGATGGGCTTCAACAGACCATCCAAAATCCAGGAGCAGGCTCTGCCACTCATGCTGGCTTACCCGTGAGTAGGAACACGGCGTGGCTGAGCCCCGGCTCCTCGCGACATCCCGGCGCTCTGGTGCCGAGCAGGAACACCCTGACCCCTGTGCTCCACTAAGCTGCCTTTGCCTTTCAGGCCCCAAAATCTGATTGCCCAGAGCCAGTCAGGGACAGGGAAAACAGCAGCTTTTGTCTTGGCCATGTTGAGCAGAGCCACTGCCAACGAGAAATACCCGCAGGTAACACAGGAGAGGGAAAGTTGGTGCAGGAGGGGTTGGCCCAAGCACCCAGGATGTTCTCAGGGGCAGAGCTCTGGACTTTGTCCCTGTTCCTGTGTGACTTTACCGTCTGGAGGGGGATGACAAACCCCCAGGGCCTGTCACAGCGCAGGTAGAACCAAAAGCACAGTGCCTGCCCCCAAGAGGTGCTTTGACTTGCCAGGGTGGATCAATCCAGGCTTCAGTTGTCCTGGAATTTGTTTTGAGGAGCCTCTGCAGATACTGCTGGTGGCTCAAACACTCCCAGTCCCCTCTCTGGGTGCAGAACCAGCTTTGCTGGCTGTTTCTGGACACGTAAAGTCTCTTATGCATAGATGGTGTGACTGAACTAGGGCCCAGGAATGAGCTGCACCATGCTTCCAGAGAGGAATTTCCCCCTCAAAAATAGTGGCAGTGGCTTTTTTCTGCCCCTGTGGCTGGAGCTGGGAACGTGGCCCAGCTCCTGAACCTCCAACCGTGCGCAGGTGCCCAGTGCACTGCGCCTCAGTGCCGTGGGGTGCTCCTGTGCTCCTCTTGCTGTCCCTGCCTTGCGTGCCTCATCCCGGGCCTCACAGCTCCCTTCTCTCATCTCCTCTCCCGCCAGTGCCTCTGCCTGGCTCCCACCTACGAGCTGGCTCTGCAGATCGGGCAGGTGGTCCGGACCATCGGGAAGTTCTGCACTGACATCAAGGTGAACTACGCTGTCCGGGGAAACCGAGGTGAGTTTAGCCCAGCACAGCTACCAGCTGTGCTCCAGAAGTGGGAGGGGAGCACAGGGATCCCCTCTTAGAGCTGGATCTACCAGAGACTGCCCAGGCCTCCATGAAGGCCAATAAAGTAGTGTCTGTCCCCCTCTCATGCTGAGGAGGCTTTTCCACCATCAGTGGCTGCTTGCAGGCTCCCCTTTCCCGTGTGGGGCTGGTTCCTACCCCCTGAGGCTGTAGGGAAGTGTCATGATATCCCCTTGAAGGCATCACTGAGCAGCCAGAGTCTGAGCAAGCCAAGGGAAAACACAGAGCACCAGCGAGCTCCATGCCTGGAGGCAGCTGGATGCGTTTTCCCCTCTGGCAGTTCCGAAGGGCACGGTGCTGGAGGAGCAGATCATCATCGGGACACCAGGCACCACACTGGACTGGTGCTTCAAACAGCGCATCCTGGACCTGACGAAGATCTCCTTGTTCGTGCTGGATGAGGCCGACATCATGATCGACACGCAGGGCCTCTCCTGTCAGAGCATCCGCATCCACCGGTGAGTGTTCCCGACAGCTGCCATCCCAATTCCCCGCTTTCCCCCCTGTTCTTTGGCTTTAAGGGAGTCAGTCGCAAAAGAGCTGTGAGTGTCCCCATGGTGCCGAGGAGGCTTGTCCTCCCATCTGTCTTCCCATAAAACTGCATCCGCTGGACACACAGGGAGACAACCTCGCTTTCTTTTCCTTGGAGCTCAGATTGAATCACGGATTCATAGAATGGCCTCAGTTGAAAAGGACTTTAAAGCCCATCCTGTTCGCATGGGCAGAGGCACCTTCCACTAGACCAGGTTGCTGTCCAGCTTGGCCTTGTATACTTTCAGGGATGGGGCAGCCACAGCTTCTCTGGGCAACCTGTGCCAGGGCCACACCACCCTCACAGGGAAGAACTTCCTCTTAGTATCTAATTTAAATCTGTTTTCTACTGGTGTGAAGCCATTCCCCCCTTGTCCTGTCATCCAGGTCCTTGTCCAAAGTCCCTCTCCTTCTTGTCAGCCCTACTGGCTTCCCTTTCCATTGAAGATCACACAAAATCGGCGTGAATGAGGGTTTGTGTCCTCCTAGACAACAGCCGCTCTCTGGGGCTGACAGGGCCTTTTCCCTGCCCCAGGGCTCTTCCCAAGAGCTGCCAAGTGCTGCTGTTCTCAGCCACCTTCAAGGAACCCGTGCGGGCCTTTGCGGAGCGGATCATCCCCGACCCCATCGTGATCAAGCTGCGCGAGGAGGAGCTCACCTTGAGCAACATCAGGCAGTACTTCATGGTGTGCCAGAGCTCAGATGAGCAGTACAGGGCCCTCTGCAACCTCTACGGCAGCTTCACCATTGGCCAGGTCATGATCTTCTGCCAGGTAAGGCCCCTGCCTGGGAGGGCCCTGCGCTGCCCACCGGGATAGCAGGAATGGGTCATTTTACAGCGTGAGCACAGGGGGCTCCTCCCAAATCCCCAAAATAGAGGAGCAAACCCCAGGGGAGCGCTGGAAGCTGCCGTGAGCTCCCCACAAAAGGAGCAGGGAACTCGGGAGCGGGGAATTCTTGGCATCAGCCTCTCCCTGCATGTTCAGACCCGGAGGCTCGCAGACTGGCTGTCGGGGAAGATGAGCCGGGACGGGCACCAAGTGGCCATCCTGACAGCGGAGCTGACTGTGGTCCAGCGGGCCAGCGTCATCCAGCGCTTCCGTGAGGGCAAGGAGAAGGTCCTCATCGCCACCAACGTCTGCGCCAGAGGTATCCAGGGAAACCCAGCACCCCGCTGGTGGCCCAAAACGCGCTGGGCCTGCCGTTCGTCCACGTGGGCTTGCTCAGCTGGTCCTGTGGGACAAGGCGATCCCTTTCCCACAGCCCTTTTCCCTCTCTTCCAGGGATCGATGTGCAGCAGGTCACCACCGTGGTGAACTTTGGCCTCCCCATGGATCGGGATGGCGAGCCAGATTTTGAGACCTACCTGCACCGCATCGGGAGGGCAGGACGCTTCGGGCACCGCGGCATCGCCTTCAGCGTGGTGGAGAGAGAGACCGTGGAGCTGGTGCACAAGATAGAGGAGTATTTCCGTGAGTATCCTCACGGGTTCACCGCTCCGGGAGGCAGGGCTGGGACCGTGATCCCCCTCCAGCTTGATTCCCGTTCGCAAATGGACCTTGCTGGGCTGCTCCTCTCCCCGGGGCTCATCCCACGGGGAGTAGGTGACAGGTGCAGCTTTTAGGGTGGTTTTTGCTCCCCAGCAGCCAGGTTTCCTGAGAAACAGCCTCTGAGGTTGTGTGCAACTTGGAAGAGGTGTTACTGGCACCCGGAATGCCTCAGCACCTCCTTTTTTTCCCTCCTTCAGGCATTTTTTCTGCCTTTCCCTGCAAGTCCTTGTCCTGGGGGACCTGGTGCTCTGGCCCAGCTCAGCCCTGATTGTGGGAGAGAAGCTGGCAGCTGTGGAAATCTTTCCTGAGTGGAAATTGGTTGTCACTTGTCAACATCAAGAGGATTTTCGTGGGATTTGCCAGATGCCATGGCTGTCCTGATGGCTTTTTGAGTCCCGGTGCCTGTTTTCTGTGATTTTTAGAGAAAAAAAGGTTATAGAAACCTTCTGATGGGCAGAAAACGGTTTCCCTTCCTCAGCTCCAGCCTCGGAGCTGCTCAGCCCTCTTGGTTCCTTTAAATTGAAACATGGAGTGAGCCCAGGGCAGACACCAGGAAGAGAAGACAGAAGCCGGCAAAGATTGTTCGTTAGCAGTGAGCAGCTGAAATAACGGGCATGTGGATGAGTCCAGCTACAGCCACGGCCAGAAGGAGCCAGTGTGAGGATGAAAATCCGACTGGGTGAACTCCTTGTGCCTTTTTCACGTTGCGATTCAAGGATATGAAACTTCTCTGTCCCGTGTGGCTGTGGAGGTGGGAGCAGGAGCACATCCCGAGGCTGAGCCCGGTGTGCTGCTGCTGCGGGGCCGCTTCTTGTGCCTGCTGCCGTGCCTTGGCTGCTGCCCTGATCCAGTTCCCCTCCTGCTTCCTTCTGATTTCCCCGCTGATCCAGTTCCCCCTGCGCTTCCTCCCCGTTGATCTTCCTGCAGAGGGAAATGCCGCAGGCAGTGCTCCGGGAGCTTCCCAGCTGGCGTGGGGCACTTGGGTAGCACAGACACCGGCTCGGGGTAAGAGCTCTGCGCTCACCTCCCAACAATTGCTCTTTTTTTTCCTACAGAGACCACAATCAAGCAGCTGGATCCATATGACATAGACGAGCTGGAGAAGCTTGCAGCTGAGTGAGGAGCAGGGATTCATTCTCCCAAATCCAAGTTCTGGTTCAAAACAGGAGGAAAAGTTACAGGGGAAGACTTCCCGGTTGTCTTGTATCCTCCTGAAGCTGTTGAGTTTTATTGTGTTGCCTGAGGAGAGGCCAGAGAGAACCTCGTCTCGCTAGATGGCAGCAGGAATCCACCGCTGCCATCCCAAATCCCGGGGCGAAACCCAAGCGTTCGGAGTCCGACAGCACAGGAGAGAGGTTGGACCCCCAGAGGTCCAAAATCCAAGTGGTCGGGCTCCTGGCAGTGAGGGAGAGAGGTTGGACCCCAGAGGCCTGAAATCAAGGTGTTCAGAGTCCAGTGGTGCAAGGAGGGAAGTTGGATCCCGGGACAAGGCTGTGTTTATGCCTTTGTTAATGTTTAATAAATGCAATTGTTTGTAAGCACCAGGGTGGCTTCTTCTTTACCAAAATCTGCTGAAATGGATCACCCCTTGCAGGAGGGATTTGATTAGGTCAGCGATGACAACAGTGTCATTTGTCAGGTTGGCCACTGCCCCCTGCTCTCCTCATCCAAATTTCTTCCCAAACCCCACCTAAACAGGCACAAAAAGTGACCAAAACACGACCAGAGTGTGGCAGTGGGAGCAGGGCCTGGCCCTGGCTCTGCAGCCTCTCATCGCCAGCTTTAACCCTTTGGGGCATTTCAAGTCCAAAAACCTCTTTGTGGGGAGTCTCACATTTGGTATTAACAGTGTGATTTTCATAATGAGCTATGAATTCTAATTAATCACTGAGCGGGGGATGAGAGGTGGCAGATAGTTCTCCAGACTTTGCTGGGTGTTGCCTGTTCCCCCCGCATCGTGTACACCCCAAATCCCCCCTGGGTCGCTCCGGCCCTCTGGCATTGCCTTACGGTGCGGCCGCCCCCATGAATGTTTGATGGGCCGGGGCGTGGCAGACAGTGGGAGATGAAATATCAAACCCCGCTCCTTGCCCGGCTTCCCCAGCTCCAAACCCCCCAGCTTTGATCACAGGGGAGTGGCAGTGTATTTTCCCCACCTTTAGCCCAAAAAAATTGTGTGTGGGGGAGGGAACACTCAGGAAGTAAACTGGGGGGGAATGCAAGGATGCTGCCATTCCCGGAGCGAGAGCACCCATCCTCAGCCCTGAGATTGCAGGGGCCGAGGTGGCACCGGCGTCAGGTTCCCCCGCAGTGCCGCCAGGTTGATAAATAATGAATGGTTAATCAGGGCCGGGCCTAATTACGTGGGGGTAACCGGAGAGGAGGTCGTGCCAGAGAGCGCAGCCCTGCTTCGGCGTGCTGGTGCTGGACATGGCGCCATGGAGCGCGGCTGGGCACTGCTGCTGCCTTGGAGGGGGCCCTGGATCCTGTGCCTGCTGCCGGCGCTGGCAGGGGGTGAGCACCGACCCGTTCCCACATTTCCCGGGTGGGGGGTGAGCAGAGGCCTGACAAACGTGTCGTCCCGGGGCAGGGCAGCCGCTGGCGGCCGGCGAGGCGGCCTACGAGGAGTGGCGGGCAACAGGCGTGCGAGGCGGGGCGGTGGAGCTGAGCTGTGGGCTGCCGGCCGTGGCCCCGCCGGCCGTGGTCTTCTGGAGCTTCACCCCGTGGGGTGAGGGGCTGCCACGGGCCGTGGCCGTGGGCTCGGGCCGAGAGGTGGCCATGGCCCCTGGCACGGGGGTGCTGGGCCGGGTGTCACTGCACAATGGGACGCTGGAGCTGCGGGAGCTGCGGGTGGCCGCCCAGGGCCGCTTCCTCTGCCAGGGGCTCTTCCCGGAGCGGGGCCGCCTCCGCGTGGGCTACGCCGCCATCCTCCTGCGCGTCCTGGGTAAGTCCCCGGCCGTGGCCAAGCTGAGGGGCCCTTCTGGCCAGCAAGTGGCCAGCATGGTACTCCCCTGGACCGCGGTCAAGCAGCCCCTCCCCTCGCCCAGTAGCCGACTGAGCTGTCCACTGGCCAACGAAACACTCCGCTAGCCAACAAAGGGCTTCACCAGTCAATAAAGCAGAGCACAAGCCAGAATAGTGCCCCACTGGCCAACATGGTGGTTCACTAGTAACTGTAGCACCCCATTCACCAACAAAGCACCCCACTAGTTAGCGGAGTACCCTACTTGCCACTAGCCAGCAAAGCACCCCACGAGACAACATAGCACCCTACTAGCCAATAGGGCACCCAACCAGCCAAGGTAGCTCAACACCAGCCAACACAGCACTTGCCAGCCAACCCAGAGCTCCATTAGCCAGAACAGCACACAATTAGCCAGTGAACCCCCCTTGTCTCCAACTAGTGTAGCCCCCTACTAGCCAACATAGCAACTCACTAGTCACCTCCATTTCCTTGCCCTGGCCACCTGAGCATCCCACCACCCCAAACTGGTCCCAGCAGCCACCCCAGCTAGTTCCCATGTCCACAGCTAGTACACCCCTCACGAGGCTGTAGGTGCCCTCACTAGCCATCCTACTGACTGCTACAGCACCTGACTAGCCAACCAACCATCTGGGCTGGGTGAGGTGGGCGGGTTCTTGGGGTTCTGGTGTCTGTGGGGGCCGCTCACACTTGGTGTCCCCAGTGCCCGTCTCCAAGCCCTTTGTGCGGCCGACGGCGGCGGCGGCGGCAGAGGGGGCAGCGGTGGCCCTGATGTGCACCGTGCGGGAGGGGACGGAGCCACTGAGCTTCTCCTGGCAGCACCGGGAGCCCCGGGGGGGCCCCTCAGTGTCCCCAGTGGGGCTGGGGGGCTCCGGGGCAGAGCTGCACCTGACACCCGCCAACCGCAGCCACACAGGCTGGTACATCTGCACTGTGCGCAACGAGGTCAACAACCACACCAGCGACCCCGTCTACCTGGACATCGTCTGTGAGTGCCCCAGGTGCCACCCACCTCAGGGGGAGCCTCAGCCACGAGCTGGGAGGGCATCTTTGGGGCTGGAGATGCTACCATGGCACATCCATGGCACGTCTGTGGCACCGTAACGTCTCCATGGTATGCCCATGGCCACCAAGCACTCTGCCACTATGGTATGTCCATGGACATCATGTACCCTGCCACCGTGATGCCCCTCCATGGCCACCATGATGTCTCTAAGGCTACCATGGTATGGCATGTTGCTGCTGTGATATATTCACAGCCACCATATACCCCACCAGCATAATGCACCTATAGCCACCATGGCCACCATGGGCACTGCCACCATAATGCATCCACGGCCGCCATGGATTGCCCATGGCCAGCAAACACAACGCATCCATGGCCACTGTGCATCACGGTGTGCTCACAATCCGCACAGTTCACCCTTTCTAAGGAGGCTTTGCTGCCCCGTTTCCCACCAGCGGGAGGGAGCCCCAGGGAGGGCTGTGTCCCCTGTGTGGGGATGTCCCCATTGCTAAAGGGGGGACCCCCATGTCCCTGCAGATGGCCCCGACGAGCCGGCCATCCATGTGGAGCCCTTCTCCCCCGAACAGGGGGGCTTCTCGGCGGGCGAGCGGGAGGACGTGGTGCTGAGCTGCCTGGCTCCCTCCAACCCCCCCAGCCGCTACGTCTGGCTGCACAACGGCTCCCAGGTGCACGTGGGCCAGACCTACGTCATCACTGCCATCGCCCGCGCCCAGGCGGGCACCTACACCTGCCTGGCCGAGAACAGCCACCTCCAGACCCGCACCCAGGCCACCATTGTCCTCACCGTCTACTGTAAGTAACCCCACAAGGGGACCCGTGGGTCCCCGTAGGGTGACATGGACCAGCACGGCTCCCCGGTGAGGATGCGGGTGTGAGGGGCAATTTGTGGGGGGGCTGGGGGCGAAACCCCCACTGTCCCCTAGCCCCGATGGTCTCCTGCAGATCCACCAGCCGGGAGCCCCAGCTGCTCTGCCCTGGCCTCCGGTGACCTGCGGGATGTGGCCCTGAGGTGCCGCTGGCTGGGGGGCTTCCCCCTGGTCCGGCTGCGCTGGGTGGGCCCCCAGGAGGAGGAGGAGGAGGAGGAGGAAGAGGGGGTGATGGGTACCAGTTTTTCCATGGTCACCAGGATCCAGTCAGGAGCAGCCATCAGGAACGGCAGCTCCTTCTCCTGCCTGGCCTCCCACCCTGCGCTGCCGCAGGGGGCTGCCTGTGGGACCACCCTGTGTGAGTGACAATGGCAGCCACCCTGCGCTGCCGCAGGGGGCTGCCTGTGGGACCACCCTGTGTGAGTGACAATGGCAGCCACCCTGCGCTGCCGCAGGGGGCTGCCTGTGGGACCACCCTGTGTGAGTGACAATGGCTTCATCTGCCCCCCAACCCCCTTTCTGACCCCCTGCTGTCACAGCAGAGCTGCAGTGACCCTGTGCCATGGTCACACCATGGGATGGGCACTCCAGGCTGCTGCAGAAGTCCTTTCGTGGGACTTCCAGCACCTCCAGCTTGCTCCAAAATGGGGGTTCCCCGTGGCACAGCCAGGGTGCAACTCTCCCCACGCCCTGGGGAAGAGTGTCTCCTTTTTGGGGGTGCTTTGGCACAGCATGGCAGCGCCCCACCCTGACGCCGCTCCATCCCGCAGGGGTCCCGTCCGGCAGCCCCACCTGCGCGGCGGCGGCCACCAAGGGTGACGAGTACGTGATGCTGCGGTGCCGGTGGGAGGGGGGCACGCCGCCCGTCACCCTGCGCTGGCGGGACGGTGCGGGCCGCGCCTTGGGGGACCCCACGCCCTCCACCGCCGTCCTGGTGCTGAGCACCGATGGCAGCCTGGGGGGCCGGGAGTTCGTCTGCGCCGCCGCCCACCCTCTGCGGGCCGCTGGTGCCGAGTGCCGCCTGCGGCTCGGTAAGCCGGACCTGTCCCCAGCGCCCTCGCTGTGCCATGGTGGGGTCACACGTCTCTGCCGGCACTGTCCCCCCTTCTTGGCGAGTAGAGGTCCCCGAGCTGGAGGCGGAGAGTGAGGTGGCGGTGCTGGAGGGTGGCGAGGCACAGCTCACGTGCCGGCAACGTCGCGGCAGCGCCAGCCTTGGTGCCACCATGGCTTGGTACGACCCCAAGCAGCGGGAGGTGACACCGGGGCTGGTCAAGTACCAGCTGGAGCAGGGAGAAGCGTGGGCCAACCTCACCGTCCGGGATGCTGAGTGGCCGGCGGACAGTGGGATCTACCGCTGCACCGCCACCAATGCCGTGGGCACTGCCAGCCTCCCCATCCGCCTCCGCGTGGACCGTGAGTCCTGGAAGGGTACGGGGTTCCTCCAAGGTGGGCTGGGGGCATCAAGCCCCTCCTGCCCGGTGCCATCTCGCCGCAGGGTACCCAGCTCCCCCCAACGTCACCATCAGTAAGCTGCGGTACACACGGGCGCGCACCGAGGTGCGGCTGGAGTGGCGGACGGAGGGCGCCGGCAACCTCACCGGCTTCGTGGTGCAGCGGCGCCAAACCAAGAAGCCCCTCCGGGAGACACCCAGCCCCTGGGAGACAGCCGCCGGCGACATCGAGCCGCACTCCCGCGACCGGCGCCTGGGGGGGCTGGACCCCGCGGTGCTCTATGCTTTCCGCGTCCTGGCCGTCAACCACCGCACGGCCGGGCACCCCTCCGAGGTGCAGACGCCAGGTGAAGTGGGCAGGGGCTGCTGCTCCGTGGGGGCAGAGCAGGGTTTGAGTGCAGAAGGGCAGCGTTTCCATCCTGGTGGAGCTGAGGAGCCGAGTGTGAGCAGCTGTCAGTAGGTTTCAGGCACAGGCTCGCACCTTCCCTGGCCCTTCTGGGCTCTGCCCGTCCCTGCTCCCTGCCATATTCCCTCTGCTCTCTTCCAGCCGAGCCTCCCTTCGAGGCCTACCCGGCGGTGACGGGGGCGGCGGTGGCAGGGATGCTGGTGGCCACAGCAGCGTCACTCCTGGCCGTGCACTGCATCGCCCGCCACCGGGAGACCCTCCCACGTGAGTGCCAGGGCCGGCGGTGGCGGGGGGGGAAAGGGGCTCATCGGGGGTCACGGCTTGACCGCTGCCAGCCACACCTCACGCCCACCTGTCCCCCCAGGGCTGCACAACCTGCTTTTCCACACGTGAGTGCCCAAATCCCTCTGCCCCACTGCTCCCACGCCCGGGCGCCAGCAAGACCCCACGTCCCCCCAGGGCTGGTCCTGGAGCCCAGGAGCCAGTGGGCACGGCGGAGGATGCTGAAGCAGCCGCAGGTGGGGAGGAGGAAGCAGCACCTGCACAGGGAGAGTCACCTGCCCCCAGCACGGCAGCAAGCACCGAAGCAGCACTAGCACAGGGAGACTCCTCTGCCCCCAGCGCGGCAGCAGGTACCAGCACCCTGGGGCGAGCCGAGGGCTGAGCCACCCGCCCCGCTCAGCACCCACCTGGTGGCACTGGAGCTCTCCCATCCCTTGCAGAGCCGCTCTCGGCACCGCCGGCCACCACCGACGACACACCAGTTAATGTCACCATCACCGTGACAGCGACACCGTGACCACTCCGGCTTTTCCTCTTTATTTCCCTTTCCTCCTCTCTTCCACACCACGGGACGGCAGCACCCACCTGTGCTGCGTCGGGCTGGGAAGCAGCTGGCTCCAAACGCGGCACCCAGCGAAAGCCCCTTCAGCTCAGCCTCGGGCCTGCAGTTACTGCTGGAGCTAAAATAAATATTTAGGCTACAATAAATAGTTTCTCACCGATGGCAGAAAAAAAGGCCGAGGGCCGAAGCGCCGCTCTCAGCCGCAGGGCTGGCGTTGGCCAGGGATGCTGCTTTGGGACTGTGCTGAGTTTTCTGAGGTGCATAAACAGCCACAAAGCTTTTTGTGGGAAGGGGCCTCATCTTCATTCCAAACTCATTTTCAGGCCAAACTGCAGGAGGTAAAAAATAGTGATTGGAGATGTTGGTGGAAGCATGACGAGAAGCACAGTCCGAAGAAAGTGTCAGGTCCTTCCCAGCTTTCCTGAGTCCTCATCTGGTGTGTGTGGAAACAAGGGCACCTTGGGCCATTTTCTCCTGTATTTGGTTAATAATCCATTGGGAAGCATCGAGTGACAGGAACCAACCTTGATCAATGCCTACAGAGTACCAATCACCACGCTGGCCATAAAGCAGCATCACTCCCTTTATCGAACCACCCCCAAAAATACAAACCCTACCCAAAGCCCCTGCAAAACAGCATCATTTACAAACACATAACATTCCAAAGGAATATTACAGCTTCTCCAGAAAACAGAGCGTCTTTTACCAACACACCCACAATACAGGGGGGATTTAAGCAAGGTCATTTAAAACTGTGGTTAAATTTCAGTGTCTGGGGATAACGAAGCAGCCAGAGGTAAATCCCAACCACTCGCCTGCCAATCTCTGTTGGAAAAGGGGAAAGCCTTGCAGCAGGTCCTGCGAAGGGAAAATCCAGGCTGCGAGGAGGAGATAAACAGAGGGAGGAGGGGGCTCTGTGGTGGCTCCAGGGTATGTGGCAGCCAAAGCCCACGGGTGTGAGGTCCAGGGTGTGCAGAGAACTTTGGAATAAGGCAGCTCTGGCTGGAGGATATACAACCCTAAAAAAAAAAAAGGCAAAAAAATCCAAAACAAAGCTTAAATAATGCAATGAAAGAGAAGAAAAGGCTTCAGGGAGAGCTCCTTGTGGCCTTCAAGTGCCTGAAGTGAATCTTTAATAAGGAGAGGGACTTTTAATATGGGCACATGGTAACAGGACAAGGGGGTTTCACATTGCCAGAGACCAGGGTTAGATGGGATATTGGGAAGAAATTGTTTCCTGTGAGGGTGGGGAGGCCCTGGCACAGGTTGCCCAGAGAAGCTGTGGCTGCCCCATCCCTGGAAGTGTCCAAGGCCAATTTGGACAGGGCTTGGAGCAACCTGGGATAGGGGAAGGTGTCCCTGCCCATGGCAGCAGTGTGGAACTGGATGAGCTTTAAGGTCTCTCCCAAATCAAACTGTTCTGGGATTTTATGAAACATAAAAAACCCCACCCCAACACCTGAACAGCCCATGAGATGTTACCAAAGCAGATCTCAAGCGCTTCCTCCTCGCACAGACGTCGCTGCCTAGACCCCTGACTGGCCAAGCTGCACCAGGAGCCCTGAGCTCCCCAGGGGTTTGGAGCAGGCACGGCCAGGCTGCCACGGCTCGGCTCCCTCCCTTCCCAGACTGGCCAGCAACACACTGCTCTGGGCTGCACACGTGTCACCTTGGGGCGGCCTCATTGCTGGGGCTCTGCGCTGTGAGTTGTGCGTGGGGAGGGAGTGCTTTCCAAGTACTGTTTGGCTGATTTACTGAAATTTGGAAAGGAAAAATGAAAAAACCCACCCAAGTCCTGCCGTTGAGGTTGCAGCATCTCCGTCATGCTACGGCTGGGGCAGGCAGGTTACTGACAGCTGTGGCCAGGGCTGGTGGGAGCTGCTTTGCCATGACTGGTTTCATTTCGGAGCCATCCAAGCTATCGGTATTCCCTCAAACCAAGAGCTGAACTGGATTTTGTCTTCTGTGAGTGGGAAGGGGAGACAGGCTGGATTTCTACCTGTACTTCTGCAGATATAAGGGTTATTGAGCACTGAAAGACACAATCACTGACTCGAGTTCTGCTTCAAGTTGTGCTGGACGGACTCAACCGAGGCTCATTTTTCTTATTCATTTTCTTATTTCCCCATCGGGATCTTCCCAGAGAAGCCAAAAGAGGCCAGGAGGTGTTCATGGAAAGGAGGGTCGAGTACCATGTTGTTGAGCTGCCAAGGAGGTGGCAGCCATCAATCACATCAGACCTGCTTAAATCCCTGTCTCAGGCTCCTCGGAAGTGCTTCTCCCACTGATAGCACGCCACGGAAACACACTCCACATTTCCCATCCTCATTCTTTATATTATTACAATTCTTTTTTATACACATAACCAGGCTAGTGTCGCGGTGTGTGGGGGAAAAAAAAACAACAAAGAAGGGATTTCAAGGCATAAATAATATAAAAAGGCAACCATTTTGAAACCAAGATACATTCATATGACACTACTACAAAAAATAAATAGTGACTCTCTCTGTTATAATTAACATCCCCCCATCACTCCCTTTCAGCAATGCTGCGGTGCAGTTCCTGGCGTTAAGTGGGGACAATGGTCACTTCCTCAGGTTTCCCGCAGCTGGAGCTGCCGAAGGTCCACAGAACCATTTAGGGTGACTCTGGATGAACTCCATCCTGGTTTTTCCTTACAGTCCTTGGAAACAGGCTGCAGAATGAGGGGACTCCAGCTCAAAATGCGGTTCGATGTTTCCGAGTGCACGCAGCTGTTGCCTGCAAAGCAAGAGCAGGGCAGGTGTTGGGTGTGGGGTTTTTCAGGAGATTCTCTCTGTCAGCTCAACAGACCCACGTGCTCCAAAAGTTCCTAATTCCAGCAGGTGATGCTCTTTGGTCTCAGGCTCGTTCCCATCGTACCAGGCACAAGCACAGGGCATAGGTTCTATCCCAACATGGCCCACTGACGAGGTCAGCCCAGCTCCCTCCCTGTGCCTGTTCCTGCCTCTGGGATGGCTGGAATGCCTCTGTTTCAGCGGTGTCGGAGCCCACGGGTGTACTGTGGGGGCAGCATCCATCACTCACAGCCTCGTTATGTGCTTGATGAGCCCTTTTTAGAGGCATCCATCACAATCACATGACAGGACCAGGCACTGGAGCAGCACTGCTCCCACTTTCCATGATTGGAAAGGCGGGACGCTTTACCTTCCTCAAAGCCTGCTCTTACGAAGGTTTAATTACTACCTTCTCCACAATAAATTAAGCACCCTACAGCTGTCCTAGAGAATATGCCCAGCTTCAAAGCCAGGTGCTATCCTCTGCGGGATGCCTCACCGTCCATGCAATCCATGGAGAGCTGGCTTGTGCCTTCCTGACAGCAGGGATGCTGGGCCGGGGGCTGCTCCATGCTCTCCTTGCCGTCCTCCTCCAGCCGGGCGCTGCACTCGGGGGTGGCCGGGGCCAGGCACATGGCCACCATGACGTGGGGGCTCAAGGGCTTCATCTCCACACCGTCCTGCTGGAAGGGGGCTCCGAGGGGCACGACGGGCAGCGCGCTGCTGCCGAAAGTGCCGTTGGTTTTGGTGAAACACCTGCGGGAGGGACAGAGGCCAACGTTACTCAGAGTGGCTTCTTCCCCCACTTTTCTTGAGAACATGTGACTTTTAAGTGCTTTGCCACATGTCAACAGCCAGAGCATTTGTCAAATCAGGTTTAAATATACTTTTGGAGCAATCCTGACATTAAGAAAAGGATTGAGTGGGTTTTTTTCTCCCAGCAGACAGCTGAAAACATTCAAAACACGCTCAGTTCCTTCCCCCATCGATTGAGACCCAATGACCTGACTTGTGAGTCCATTTCTCCATCAAAGCAACCCCATAAAACATGTTTTCACTGTCAAGATAAAGGGCTCCAATTTGAAACCCAAGCAGCAAACCTAAGTACCTTGGAAAATAAATACTAAGTGTTATCGGAGTGAATGCAAATTAGAAAAATAGATGCAATATCATGAATGTAACTCCCCCGTGCAGCTGTGTAAGTCAGATTGTGGCCCTGTAATATGTGTGTAAAGCTGTGGAATTGAAGCTAAAGTGCTGAATCAGTTGTTACAGCTGAGGTATTTAAGCTTGAAACAAAAAGGAGCAGGACTTTGACACATGTACCATTGCGGCAGGAGGGAAAATGCCTCAGTGTTTGCACCCCATGAACAACGTGGCCTCAGGGAACAGTTATATAAACTATTGCTACATAAGAAAACCCTAATTATTCCAAAAGTAAAAGGTTCACTTGTACAGCTGCCACAAACTTAGGGAAGCTACCCCCAAAATGCTCCTTGTTTGGCAGTGCAGGACGGAGATGGATCCACAGATAAGAGCATGGAAATAAGGATGGAGAGTGTTCACAGCCTCCAGCGACACCCCAAAATGCTCCTGTGAAAGCTGAACAGGCTTCAGGCTTTTATGTGCTGGTGCAGATACAACTCTGAGCATCCTTCTTCTCTTTCTTTCCTACCAAATGTAAATCCATCCCTTGCCTGCTCTGCTCATGGGAACCCATCCCGGTGCACTTGCTATATGTTATCCCTGGAGCTGCCTACGGCATTTTGTATTTGGAAATACAAAAATTTGATCCCTGGGACCTGTCTGCTCAGGTGCTGGCTCAGCAAGTAGCACCATGTGCTGCTCCAGAGTGACTGTGGCCCAAAACTGAGCAGAACGGATGAATTATTGCTGGAAGAGGAGGGAAGATGGACTTGGACATCAGCAGTGTCAGGGCAGCAGCCAGCAGAGCAGATTTTCACAGCAGCCCAGCACTGAGCTCAAGATGGGTTTAAAACTGGGACACGTTAAGCTTGGCAGTCACAGTAAAGTCCTGCCCAAGACCCAGAAACCACTTTTATTCCATTGAAAAGGTCATGGCAATGCGTAAAACCATCACACTGGAGGGACCTGTCCTACAGCCCTGCCCAGAGCCTCAGTTCATACCTGAAACCTGATCAAAACCCGGGATCAATATTGCCAGACCTGAAAGAGCAAAACATCCAACAACAACACAAACAAACTTGCCAGAGGAGGAACGGTAGCGAGTTTCCCCTCCAGCAGATGCTTCACCTGCAAAGCCAAAACAGGGGACAAGGGGGTTCCCTCTGGAGTCTGCTCCCCTCCCAGAGGATGGAGCAGCACCAAGCTTCAACCTTCGCTCTCCTATTTTGTCCTTCCGCTCCCATAACTGCCTCCAAAATCATTATTCCAAGTACCAAAATACCACAGAAGCCACTGGAGAATCCACATGAAACACATCTGGTCTTCAAACAAATCCGTTTATTAGTTTGCCTTTCTCTCCACAGAGGTTTTGACTACACTCACTTATTATTTAGAAAAAAAAGCTCAGAGAAACCCATTTAAAATGTTTGGGTTTGCATGTTTCTGGGGGTTTCTTCTTAAAGATACAGAGGTCAGTGTAGTTCTCCATATTATTGTAAGGGCTTGAAGGATGTTTCAACACATCAGTTCAGGCTTTTAAGCTTAAATAACCACATTTTGATGGAAACTAGCCATGGGGATATCCAGAGCAGAGTGTGCAGGAAGAGTGATGTAAAATCCCCGCTGCAGAAAACACATTTTCTATCAATTCTCACTACTGAAATCCTACCAAACTATAATGTAAAAAAATCATAATTTAGATGAAAAAGCTGGAAAAACAAACCAATGCTCCTACATTTGAATTGTGCACTTCAGATTTCTGATCAAAATATGGCGAATTTGCAAAGGAGAGAGATCTGCAAAAGTGTAAATTCCTTTGCAACCATCAGGTATCTTGAGAGCTTTAGCACAAAGGCACCAGGGAAGAAAAAAGATCAATTCTCAATCCTGTCAACCACAGGCTTTGTCCACAATAGCAAAGCGGGTCTCCAGGTTTCAGCAGCTTCTCCCTCTGGCAAGGCTCCACGAGCAGTTATGAGGGATAAAGTGCTAATTTAAACAGAAGATCCAGGGATTTCAGCACTGGAATAATAAAACCTGCTCCGAGATGACTATTGCTGAGAACAGCTATGAAGTAACGCTGAACCTTTAGGATTCATTTGCACGTGGTCACAATTCAAGTAACGGCTAAATTCACCTCAAATCAGGAACAGCTCCAGGCATTTGGTGGAAATGGGGAATTGGCAGCACCAAGGCCACGCTCCCAATCTGGAGATGTCACCCTGCCAGAGGTGTTTCCACCTGAACCTCCCTTCCCCTGCTGCCACAGGGGCTTTGCAGAGGGAACTGCCTGAGTTCAGCACCCAAGGTGCAATGATTCCAGGGTGGGACAAGAAACAGGTTCTCTTTTCACCAACAGAGACCAGGTGGTGGAGACAGCCCTTATCTGTGCTATGAGGTTGAACAAAACAGGGAAAACACTCCAGCCCCAAATTCCCACTTGCCAAAACCAAGTGACCTGCTGGCACTAACCCACCAGGCCTTTCTCCCCCTCCTCCTCGCCCTGGCCATACACCCAGCTCCCTGGTGTAATGCTCAGGCACGTTCTGGTGCTCTCCATTCCCCTCTCCCATGTCCTCCTTCCACTCCCCCAGCGCCCGGACAGGAACGGAGCGGTCCCGGCTGTGCAGCTCTCCTGCCAAGCCGAGGTTAATGATCCCCTCCGGGGCAAGGCAGCTGTAAGGGACAACTTGTTTCTCTATCAAGCAGTCAAATATAGAATGGGGTTGTGAAAACTCAAAAGTTCAGGCCCTGCTGATGACCCGTCTGGGAGGAGCAGTGCACAGAGGATGGAACCCTCTCCCTGCTTTCTTAGGAAAGAAAAGAGCAAGTAGAAAATTAAATGTGTTTGAAACTGGAACACAAGCTCTTCATTACAGCATAACACATATGGCATGCTCCAAATTACAGAGAGGATCAGACATCCTGGCGAGAGCTGCTGCAATGCCTGCCTGAAAACACACCACTGGTCTGTGAGGGAATGTACTGGGCATTCCTGAGACCTGCCGGGCACACTGGTCCAGGCAAGGTGTGCCCAGCTCCACCTGCGAGCAGCAGCTCGTCAACATTGCACTATCACATAGATATTTATGGAAGAAGGAAGGATTTAAAGCCTACTGTAAGTGATATTTTCAAAAGTAAAACCATGAAAATAAAGTGAATGTGTTTTCTGTCTTCAGCAACAGCTTTGTTGTCCAACATGAGTTGCACTCGATGCTTGTGGGTCCAGCTCAGAATATTCAATCATTCTATGATTAATTTCAACTCAGCTTCTCCAGATGCACACCTAAAGGCAGCTGAGGATTTTAACTATATATAAAAATCAAAGTGTGATTGAAAAAAAAGCCTGGAATTTACCAGTCAGAGCAGCCTAGCTTGTCTGATTTTCAGTCTTATTTATAGACATTAAAATCACTAGAGGTTTAGTCAGAAGGCTGGGAGAATATTCATTAAAACTTCCAGAAGTGAAAAACCTAATGATTTTTATTATGTTTCTGATTCCTACAATGTAGGAGACAAATTTTCCCTTATTCTACAGAAGAATCCTTTCTTCCATGAAAAAAACGATCCCACACTGACAATGGCTGGTACAACTGCTCCTGAAGGCCTCAAGAACCTCAAATCCCATGTTTTACAAAGAAAATCATTGTGAAGGCAAAGGGGTGACTGCAATTGGTCAGCGTTCTTAAGGGAATGGCAGGAAGTGTAAAATACAGAAGACCAATTAAATCCAATTTGACAAACTCCATATGGAACGATCTTCTTATCTCAAAACTGAAGAAGAACACAGGAAATAAGGATTTTTTAAAAAATCCAGTGATTTTAAAAAAAATCCAGTGCCCAACTTGCCTCACTTCCTAGAGAGCATCAGAGGAGCATGTTGAGCACAGTGAGCTCTTAACAATTTGATTTCATCCTATGGACAATCCTCAACTGCTCTCCAAGTCATCCATGGAGCTCCTCATGCCAGCCAGGACTTCAGCTCTCAGCTTTTGTCAGCACACAGCTGCTCCCCGGGCAGGTTCTGCCTTCGTGCAGGTCATTTCTCACCTGTTATTGTTCCGGCAATTCCGGCAGCTGATGCACTCCGAGGGGTCAGCCTGAGGCACTGCCGTGTACATCCCACCACCCTGCAGCAGGAAGGATTCATAACAAATAATTAGAAATCAAATCGCTATTTGAGGGCCCAAGAGGTGCCGAGGAGGCAGCTCAGCTCTCTGACTCGGTTTCCCCACTCCGATCCCCTTATCAGTGCCCTGCTGCCGTGGCACGGCAACACTGAGCGATTGTCCAAAGGCCAGGGGAGGGCTTTGCCAGTGTGTGTGTCAGGGAAAAGTAAATAACTGCAGCTTAGACAAGTATGTGGTCATTTCCCTGGTCTGTTTTCAGCTTAATATGCTGGGGTTTAATTTAATAAACACACTGTAAATATGTTTATTTTTAACGCTGATGACAGACACGAAAGCGAATTGCTGTTCATTAGCACACCAGGCTTGTTTAGGGAGACAGAGGATTCAATTTGGTGGGCTGATGTCACACACAAACCCATCCCACTTTCCTGTAATTACTGCGATTAGATCAGTTTACTTCGCTACACTGATTTTTGAACCGTTTCATATTTGTACAGATGGGGTAATTCCTCAGCCAGCAATGACTCCGGGTGCGAGGGATTTTGCGTTGTTGGTTTTGGCTAACAGGGCCATTACAAGCCAGTTGAAATGCCCAGATTAACACATACCTCATTGTTAGGGACCAGGCGGACAGTGATGCGGGAGCCGCTCAGAACGGGGGCTGCAGAGCCAGGCTCCAGGAGGGAGCCAGGCTGGGAAGGCTCACCTGGCTTTTGGCAGTTCAAGTGGTAGGGAACTTCTAACAGTCCCTATTTTTGCAAACACGGGGCTTATCCTGAAGCTTTTGAGGAACAGGGAGCACTGAGGAAATGCCTAATTAGTCTTGATTGCCATCCTGGCCAGTTTTTCCCTTCCTCATTTAGCCCAATCATTGAAACAATAAAGAGCGACCTAACGAGGATGAGAACATCCTGTTCCTCTGTGTGGCCTCGCCCACGTGCCAGTCCCAGCCCTTCTCCATGGGCAGAGATCGTGTGACATCCTGTGACTCAAACTTTCTGCAACACGGAGTGGGGAAAGAAAAACTCAACCCTGTCACCTGTTTGCAGCAAGACAGCGGCGCTGGGTGGACACCCCGTGGCATGGAGGAGCTCCAAGCACCGAGACCTGTGTGACCACACATGTATTTCCTTCTTTCCCCCAAAAAAATAAAAATAAGAGCGACAAAACATCAATGCAAATCTCCGGGCGAACTTTAGAGCACTGCAAATGTTTCCTCTCTGAGGACTTGGAGACTTTTGGAGAGTTTCACCCACTGGGAGGCTGGACAGGTCAAAACCTCCCAGTCTGGGCCTTGATTGCCCTTGAAAACAACCAAAAATGGGCACTTTTTGCTACATGGGCAGGCCAAGGACAGAATCGGGTGAAGAACTGACTGGTCTGGGCTCAAACTGGAGGGAACTGAAGTGGCAACTACTGTGCAAGTGCTAATTTGTTGTTCAATAAAATGAAGTGCTTGTGCTCAATTACCAACACAAACAATAGGCCCATTTTTTTTCTCTAGAAACAGCATGGGTTATTCAGACTTTTGAACTTTTTCTTTCAGTTTTCCTGGGCAATGTTCACAGTTTTGAGTAAGTTTAGTAAGTTTGAATGCAAGCCATCTGTTTCCATAGACAATAATGAAATCATTATTCTCTCTTGGAAACAGGACACGTTTCAGCAAATGAAGTATTTTTCCACAGCATACAAAGGCTGGATCGCAGACTGAAATTAGTTTTTAATTTTATTTTCAATTTCAAAACAAAAAACGAGCCTGTCTCAACAGTCACAAACAGGAGACTGAAAAAAAAAAAGCAGCATTCTTGTGCTGCTGCAGCTCAAGATGTATGGGGCACTTCATTCCATGGAACCTCCTGTTCCATTCGTGCCTTGCCATAATTAATAGCATTGCTCAGAGTTACAGATCTGAAACAGGTGGGGGAAAAACGGGTGATCCATAAAGCTGCAGAATAAGCAGCTATAATTAAATGTATTTAACTTGGAGATTGAGAAATACCATATGTACAAGTAACGTATCTCAGACCAGCGCTGAGGCAATTCTCAGAGCTTACATGCTGTTAGGAGGAGGGTAGGGAGGCAGATTTCCCAGAGTAAGTGGAATTCTTGCTGTCATCTGATATCCTCAAATGAAAACCATGATGTTTGTATCACAAATATCAGCCCAGTTGCTTCCTCTGGGATAAGGAATTCAGTGGAACTGGCTGTTATCAATGGATGAGTATTCCCCAACCCAAATTAAGTCTGCTTCCACGGCCCCTCAATAAATCCCAAGGTCTGGACTGAGCCTCGCAGCCAGTGTAGGACCTTACGTTCACGAGGTGGTGGGGATGTTCATAGTCCACGTGTGTTCTGGACAGGGAGTTGGTGTGCCCTGGGTACAGTCCTGCTCCTCCTCCGCTCATGATCCCATTAACACCATTGGCAACTTTGTGATGGACGTGGGGACAGCCGTTGCTGAGGCCATTGCTGAGGAAGTTCCCGGGGATGCTGCCATTGACCCGGCTCGTCCCGGGTAAGGTCGTGTACTCAATCATTTGCCCGTTGATATCGGCCCCTTGGTAGAGATAGCCAGGAGGGTCGTACTCTGCAAAACACATCACCACTGAAAGCACTTCTATTGCCAAATGAGAAGCTAAACAAGCATCCCTAAAAAATAAAGAAACTTCTTTTTTCTTTCCGCAGCTTTTGTGAACTAACTCTGATAACCAAGTGCTTAGCATACAATCATAGACATGGAAAACAAACATATCCTGTACAGCAGATCAGGAATATTAGTCTGGAAGGACTTGGCTGATGTCAATTACTTGAGCATCTTATGAGAGCATCCTAAAAACAGGCCATTTGTATCACCAACAGCCCCTCTGATATATCTGCTATGAGCTGCTTCCAGAAAATCTCTCTGGACTGCAGCTGAAGACATTATCTTATCTTTCAAGAAGTTTTGTTTTGTTTCATTCTGTCAGAGAGTAAGAGCATTTAAAAATAACCACAGACTGTGGCAAGAGCAAGGCTGATTTATGCACAAGGAACAGAAAAGGCCAGTGCAGAGATTCTGCTGGCACCGGGTTGTCGGTGGGTGCAGAGCACCTTGCAAAGCTCCTGCTTCAGGCTCCTGCTCACTAACCAACAGGTTTTCCCGATTAACACCTCTCTGGAAGACCTGGCCATTGAATGCCATCTCACTGTGCAGGGACTGAGAGGTAACAAGGGACTTTTCCTAGTGCTGCAAGTTCTCTTTCTTTCCAGATGCACTTGGGAAAGGGAGAGATCCAGGCTTCAACTCTCCACATTGTAACAAGTGCTTGTGATTACACATGTTCTGCCTCTGCAGTCAGCAGAGACCTATGCAGGGGCTTAAACACAAGCTGCAGAAACTTTGCCCAGGCCTTTCCCACACCGTTCTCTGGGTGAAACTGCAGCACAATCCTCCAGGGGCGCAGCAAGTCAGGGAGCATCAGTGTGAAGAAATAGAGACATTGCTGCTCTTAAAAACCCAAGCCTGCACCTAAGGCACACCTGGAAGTACAAGTCTCTACAGAAATGCCAGTTGGCTCACAACAGGAAGCTCCTTCCCATCCACAAAATGCAGCACGAAGGTTCCTAATTAAACTCCGATAATACTGTCCTCGTGAAAGGCAACCAACCCCCACTCACTGTGCATGGCGTTCTGCTGCCGGTTCTTCCACAGGCACATGGCAATGAAGACGATGAGGATGAGCACCATGACCCCCAGCACACAGCCCACGATCAGGTACAGCATGTCACTGCTGCGCACGGGGCCGCCGGCGGGCCCGGCCCCGCCGCCCCCCGCCCGCTCGGGGGCGTTCGGTGGCGTGCTCAGGTCTTTCCCTGGATATTCAGATGCTCCCGGCGTGCGTTTCACTGGATGAGCAGAGACAAGTACGGGTGCGTTCAGGAAATGCATTTTCTAAACATGTTTTCTCGTTACGAAATGAAAATAATTGCTGCTGAGTTTGAGTCCTGATGCCTCACAAAGAAAGCTTCCAAGACAATATTAAATCCCACAACGAGAAGGCCAACTGCTATTGGTAATAACTATTTGCCTTGGAAAACGGTGATTATCCCGCCTGCTCACCGCTCCTTGAGGTCACTGGAACTTTAACGAGCCGCTTGAGGTACCCACGGCTGCAACTGCTCGAACTCCCAACTTGAAAGAGCACAAATCTTTCCACTTCTGAGGTCAGGAAAAACCACAACACGCATTTCTCTCGCCCAGACTGTGCCAGATGACCTACTCTTATCTGATGTGAACCCTGCTAACCCCCCTTCCAAACCATACAGTTGAAGATACCAAGAGATGAACTGAAAATCACTGAAAATGAGATGCTAGTTCAACCCAGGAATTACATTTACATTAGTTTCCAGCACACCACAATTCAGATTTATTTCATTTGAAACTAAAAAACTAGAAGAGGTGCCTGGCTTAGGAGTGAAGCTGTTCAGAGAGACACAAGCATCTCCATGCAGGTATGTTGGATAAGTTGGATCACCCCTCTGAGCCTGGGGGAGATATATTTTAAGGAAGAGGCAGTATGAATGACAGATTACATCTTGCCAATTTTAAAATTAGAGAAGAAAGTTATATTCCTTGCAGGAGGGAGACCAACTGTGTGTGCAGCCTTGAAGCCCTGCAGCTCCTAGTCCTTCCTTCAAAGGTTTCACTACTCACTTCGTTGAATTTTGATGCTTCCGCTCCCAGGGGGCTTTTTTCTTTTTTTTTCAAACATTTTTTCATAGCACTGCATTTGAAGTTTACTGTCTGCATTTTCCCTTTACAGCCTTACTTGGTTTTAGAGATTAAAGGAGACAGGAATTCTTTGCAAAATAAATGTGACTGCCATATCTGACACTTCCTGAGAACAGTACAAACTTTGTGCCAGAGGCATGCAGGATTAGGGATGGAGGCAGCCAACAGAGCCATCAATTGCTGTGGTCTGCACTTACACAACGTGTCACAGAGCCCTGAAGACATAAAACAGACGTACAAATCAATTCTGTCATCTTCAGGAGCATGGCTGTCTCCTAAGGAGAGCCATCAGCACCGCAGAGGCAGCAGCGCTATCTCTGAGGGCAGGCAAAGCTGCAGAGCTTTGCTGAGAGCCTCGGGAGTGCAGCGGATCACTTTCCATATGTTCAAAACAATCCCAGCTTCGGAAGACAAAACAACCCTCCGAAACATTCCAGAAAATTATGGTCATCATCGCAGCTGACTTTTGCGCTGCACAAAGAATTCCCCACAGTGGATCTTTCACAGCCCAAAAGCCACCTCAGCTCGGCCCCGCAGCCTCACCTTTGGTCTCGCAGATCATCACGTTGCTGTACTCACTCTCCCCCCCCTCATTATAGCACTGCATCTTAATGTCGTACGAAGTTTCAGGCTGCAGGTGATTTATCAGGTGCCACTGCTTTGTACCTGTGGGGGGAGAAAAAAGAAATCAACTGCAGTTCAATTAATCGCACAAGCCAGAATTAGGGACAAGTGTGTCGCAGGGTCCTTCTCTACCAAATGCAGGGACACTGCAGCTTGTCTTGTTAGCACTAAAATCTTTAGTAACTTTTTATGGACTTTGCTGAAACTAAGATCCATGAGTGGCATTCCAGCCCATGGCAGAGGAATGGAACTAGATAATCTTTAAGGTCCCTTTCAATCCAAAGTATTCCATGGTTCTCTAAGACTCATGTTATCTTGTGAAATTGATTATTAGAAGGACCTTCTGATGAATTAAAGTGAGGTTTTTTTCAGTATTTTCAATTGAATTTTTAAAAAAATCTTTCTCTACAAAAGCCAGAAGTCACTACACTCAGAAACCAGACATCCAAGTGTTCACATATGTGCATTTAAATTCAACAGCAGCCCTGTGCATTCTAAACATGGAACTGCTGAAGGGATGGGTTTAGGGTGGGTTATGCTGACTATTTACACTACACTGGGCTAATAACAAGGAAAATTGGCACAGAAAGCTTGGGACAAGGGAAGAACTTGGGTTGTGAGAAGACCCTCTCACAGCCTGCAGCCCTTGAGCTGCGAGGTGCCACTGCAGCCACCGGTGTCGCGCACAGACACATCTGGGTGGCTCAACTTGGCTAAAACCACAAATAATTGAATGTGCATTTTATGAACCACCCTGGGAACACAGCGAGGCTGTCCCGGTGCCTCTGCCCCTGCAGAGCCCGAGCCAAGCAATCTACTCTAAGAGGATGGTTTTGTCATGTCTGGCCCCCAGCCAGCATTTCCTTTAGACACCCTCCTGAAGTACTGAGCACTTCAGGATAAATCACTCCCAGTTTTTACTTTCACCAGCTTGTGACAAATTTTAATAAACAGCGATCCTTTTTTTTTTTTTTTGGGGAGTTTAATTAACTGTTTGAGTGCTCTTAATCCCTCTTGGAAAATACCACCTTGAACTGTTTCCACTGTTTCTAAGGAACTGTCTACCACCTACTGATTTAAGCATTAATAAAAATACTCGGGCGTGCTCGGTGGGCGGGGGCTGTCACCGTGACGCTGCTCAAACTCCTCCGGGACCCCAGCCCAGGTCCAGAGCCCCCTGCCCGGCCCCTGCAGGGCCGGGGGTACCCAGGAGGGCCCCTCTGGATGAGGGGCTGCCCCGCGTGGTCTGAGTCCAGCCCTCGCCTGCTGCACGTCCCAGTGAGGGCGGACAAGCCTTGGCTGAAGCTGGATCCCGCCTTTCCCTAAATCGCACGTTTTCCCAAGATTCAGACTCGCTGTTCCCCGCGCCCCCACCCCCAAGCATTCCTTTCGGTAATTACTACACCAGGTTTTAGGTTTCCGCTTCAAACCATTAGTGGAACTGGAATCAGTACAGGCACTTTAACTGTCCTCTTCGTGCACCATTAGCAGGGGAAAACATTTAAACAACTGACATCAGACTGCATTTACATTTAAAATTCGATCTCCAAGACCCTTCGAAACAGAGAAATTCAGACCAGAAACAGAGAAATTCAGATCACCGATGCAGGAGAGGGCACCCCTCTCTGCTTTGCGTTTTCTTAGACAGGCTGAGAGATACCGAGGAGCCACCAGAGTCAAGCTTTTTGCTTGTTTTTTTCCTTCAAATAAAATCTGATTTTGCCTGTAGCGGCATTTATAAGGAAAAAAAAAGGTTTCTGCAGAGTTTTGAATGTCTCAAAAGACAAGACTTAACAGGAAGCGGTGAGGAAAGCCTGCGGCAAGCACTTAGCACAGGCATCACAACACTTTTTCCACAACTCATGCAGTCATTTCAAGATAAAATTCCCTGTCAAAAAACAGACAGATTAATTCAAAGGTAACAGAGGGGAAAATAGTGAAGAACAAGAGATTTATGGCAAAAATTCCTTAAGTCACATGTTCCTCTATATATTTCACATCAAGTACTTCCAATCACACCTTAATTGAAAATAGCTCTCTCTCCTTTTTTTCCCCCCTGAAAAGCTAATTTAGGGAAGCACAGTAAAGAAAAGCTGAAGTTTAAATCTTTCCACCAAGTGATTTCTGTTGCAGGCTCTGGCAGAGCAGAGCAGCTGCTAATGGTTTCAGACTGCCACAAAGAGTTCAATACACACACGCTCGGAAAAAAAAATCCGAAACAAGCTAATTTCACAGCACAGTGGAGCCCACTTAAACAACTAACTGCTCAGTGTATAAGATTTATAAACACTCAAGTTCTGTCTAGCAAAGGCTAAAATACATTTGCAGATTAAGGTGCAGCCTGCATAAGGTTCTTTAAAGCCTCTGAGCCCAAACTCTGGATCTTTAATAGCTTTATAGCGTGCAAAAGCTTATGTCATGCATCAAAGTACTATGTGCAGTATTGTCTGGCAGGGGAAAATTTTCAAAATAAAGGCCCATTCCTCTTGTAACTGAAATAAATGAGGGGGAAAAAAATAATTAACGTCATTGGGCCAGAATGAGATCACTGCGTTTGCTCAGCCCGAGCAATAAGGACATTAAATAAAATATTTTTAAAAGGGTTTTCCACTTCTGGACTAATATAGACATTATCTAATAACTTCTTCCAGGAAAATGATGATCTAATATGCACAGGGGAAAAAAATAACTTGATTAAAAGGCAAAATGAAGCACAAATATACCTGCATTTGCAGAGTGCTAGAGCACTGGAGGCTAAAAGCAACTTCCTTATAGCAGGAGAAGTGATTAGGCGAGGTAAGAGGAGAGAAGGGCAATTACACACAAAGTACTACCAGCTTAGAAAGTCCGTGCTGTGGTAAATAATTTTAAAAGCCAGCTAGTTGTTAGTACAGTCTGTAACCCAGATGCTTTTATCCTGAGTTAAACCTCATTTACACTGCTTTCTCTTTATACAACTTGAAGCTACACCAGTTTAAGCAGACCTACATTAAGGATTTGCAGCTGTATAACAAGCCAAACTTAAACCCACTATTTAGTTCTCAAGTTTCCACGTCAGAGAGGCTTCAGAAGGAAGAAACCACCTCACGTGCGGGCAAAACCTAACGTTAGGTAGTTGAGATACAACTCCTTCTGTGAGATGTATCGCAAAGCCTTTGCTTGGGGAAAGCAGTTTAGATTTCATATAAACACAGCCAGCGTGGCTACACGGTGCCCCTCTCCCTGGAGCAGCGCCCCGAGCGCGCGCGCCCGGCCCCGCACCGTCCACGACGTCCCGCTTGTAGTCGCTGTCGTTGTCGCTGTCCGTGGGCCGGTAGTAGATGTAAAACCCTTGGATGGGCGTGTTGTTGTTGCTTGATGTAATGTACTGCAAGAGAGTTTCAAAAGATTGCGTGAGAGAAGTTTGAACTGCTGAGTGGTCGCCACCAAGTATCGCATCCCCTGGAAATATGAGTAGTTTCAATAAGGTTGTGCAAGCAAAAATGACTGAACTCCTCAGAACAGCCAAAGAAAGGAGTGTGGGATGGGGACAAGAGACTGAGCTGGGGTTGACACTTTCCTCCCACATCACGTTCCAAACCCTCAATTAGGGTTTGACCATGAACAGCCTGAAAATTTGCGTGATTAATGGAAATGGAAAAGTTAAAACCATAAAACTCTTCTGAAAGAGTTAAGGTCACTCTAAAAATCAGCTCAACAATCTTTTACTTTAAGTTATGCAGCCTCCTGAGGAACTAGAGGTTATTTTAAGTTTATTATCCTTAACATCTCTTAAGGTTGAGCTAGCAGAGCAAACTAACATTGGGAACTCTACACATTAAATCCTCCAAAGTATACCAGGGGGTTAGATTTCAAAACAAGAGCAAAGAATTTCTGTGGGTTTCAATAAGGACTTTAAAGTACTTGTTTACAATAGACGAGGTAACAGGGGAAAGGAAAACGTTTCTCTAACGTGAAACCTCCAGTGGATGTGAGGGAAGACGGCGGGTTTGGAACACGCTCCCAGCCACCCCGGCCTGGATTGACAAAAGCAGCAGGAATGGCAGGAAACTGAGCCAACTCGCTCACAACTCATGGCATGAACAGGGTTTGGGACAGAGTTAAGCCCACTGGTGCCTCTGATATGTCTGTGCCAGAGCAGGTGGACTGGGGCGGCTGCAGCCCCTCACTGGAGCTGCCGGTTGGGCACATCTGGCGTAACCCGAGCAGGGGTGTGGGGGGTCCTCGGGGAGCTGGAAAGGGAGTGGGGTGGAGGGAAGCTGGAAGATAGTGCAAAAGGCAGCAGACAACTGACATGGCTGCCTCCAAGGGGGAAAAAGGGTCTGGAAATGGGGGCAAAAGGCTCGAGGGACACATGTCCCGTTAACTCCCCCAGTTCTACCATACGGACATGAAGTGTCTCGGCCCTGTTCTAGGAACACCATCTCCAGGTCTCAGTGGGGGAAACCACCACTCACCACTCCGCAAACAGCTCTCAATCCCCGACTTTGACCAGCCCCAGCCGTACAAACGGTGAGAAGAACAGGAGGCTGTTACACCCACCGTCCATTTCAGCATGATCTGGGTGTCGCTGATGGCTTCGGTGTAGGCGATGTGCGGCCCCGCGATGGGCCGGCTGGAGAAGCGGCCGGTGAACCCAGCCACCTGGTACGGGCGCGACGCGGCGCTCCGCGGGCTCTCCCCGTAGTTGTTCACCGCGATCACTCGGAACCTGTACATTTCTCCTTTTAAGGGAAGGAGTGAAACAAAGAAGCTGTTGTAGCAAAACAGAAAGAGGATTCAAGGAGAGGCTAAACAGATTAGGGAGTACTTTTCGCACAACATCCGGTTAGAAAAAGCGAGGAGTTCTTGCCACAGACTGGTGTGGAGATATGGACAGCTCTAGAAGTCACTCAAGGAAAATCCAAAGGCTATTGCACACACACAGATGGAGATGCCTCCCTCAGCTCAGGAAGTCCCTAAACTGGTGGGCACTGAGAAGATGCTGCAAAGAATCCCTATCACCATCTTCTCCCTCTTCTCTTGTGCTCTTTCCCTGAGTTTTCAAGGCTGGACACTGGGAGAAGTCAGGACAGATGTTTTTCCATTAATGCATTTTTCTCTGCATTCTGAGTGCTCACTAGAAGGACAATTAAGTTAAAAATAGCAGTGATACACAACCCTCCTCCCCACATGAACAAGTATTAAATTATGGTGGGTTTTTTCCACTTGGAAAGTCAGAAATCAACTTGAATTCACGTAACGAGCTCCTAGGCCATGCAAAAAACCCGAACGTAATCAAGCAGAAATGGGATAATCCAAGCAGAAGGTAAAACGAAACAACCGAAGAGCTGCAGTAATTAAAGTGATTTCTAATACCTGGCTCCAAGTTCCGGACTTCCACAGACAGCTTGGAGGGAGAGATGTTGTCAGCTGCGACCAGCCAGTCGCTGTTGCGACCCAGGCGCTTGTATTCCACTTTGAAGGCAGTGATGGGAGAGCCCCCGTTTGCACGGGGGATCCACGTGACGTAGACGGATGATTCCGATGCTGTGGAGATCGTGGGTCGGTCGGGAGCTTCTGGAACTGAAATGGGAAATTCAGTTACGAAAGGATTAGAGCCAGCTGAAACTTCATTTTGTGTAACAACAGATTAGAGGCGTTGCTGATGATTAATTTGGACTTCACATATTAACAAGGAGAATCTAAAATCCTCCTGAAATCACCACTGCCCTTACTCTGCTGAAAAAGGTGGATGATGAGCAGACAACAGAGGAATTGATTATTTTATCAATAGAATAATAAAAATTATATGGTATTGCACTACTCCAATGGTCTCTACATGGAAACAGACAAATACACTAAGTCAACAGGAAAAATGTGGTTATTATTTTCAAGCCCTCAAAATTCCCCCACACTCAATGAAACTTCAACCCATCCACTAACAAGTGCTGGAGAAATGAGGAGGAAGAGCAAACCAAGCACACACCAGGATATACTTACGGAACTCACTGAAGTTACAGGCAGCAGTGGGACAGAGAGAAGGGAAAGAGGGGTATTAGTACATCTGGTTGTAAGAACTATGAGGCTCTACTAAACCAGCCTGGATTCATGAACACGGAGCAGGTGCTGAGGAGAGGAGCAGAGCAAGGAGCAGCAGGTTGGCAGCTCTGGCACATGAAGCAGCTGAGCATTTGCAGCCAGACATTCAGCACTGCCACAAGCGTGCAACACTCAGCTCCTCGCCTGCGTTACTAAACCTCTCCACTCACCTTTGGCTTTACCCCAGATTTTAGATACCTGAGTAAATCTGCCTGAACCAGGCCAAGGAGTTCATAGGCTGGGGGTAGGGGGCGGTGAGACTATTAATGTGCTCTTTTCACTGGAAACCAGGCCAAAAATCACACCTACTGGGAAGCGCTTGTATCTCCTCGCCATAAGAAATAAGCCCATCCCTGGGAAGCCGCAGGAAAACATTCAGAACAGATATGATCCACTTTGAGAACTTACACCTCTGACACAACCATTTCCCATTTCCCCTCTTCCTCTGGCTCTTTCACAGTGAAAGGGAAGAGAAAACCAGAGTATTTAGCAAAATGCAACCGCAGGTTTAAAAATGAGCAGCAAGAACACGGGCTGTAATTGAAAATTCTCTTGTTTGCTGAGCTATAGATACAGGTAGCAGCATCCTTGGAAATATCCTATGTAACAGAGCAGCCTCAGAATAAACAGGAAATAGAGGAGGAAATACAAGCACCTGGAGCACTAATAAACACAGGTTAACTCAGATGCAGCTCTTTGCAACACAGCTTTTAGCACCTGGATCACAAACCATCCACGCTCCTACCTCCGCTGTGGCGAGACAGGTCTGGAAGCACGACACCGAAATTATTTGTGCCTTCATGAACAATGGGATGTTTAGGGATGCCTACGGGTGGAGACGGAGCCTGCGTGTTTTTCGAGGATGATGTTCTTTCTAAGAAAGATGTGAGAGACAGTACATCAGCACAGGCCCTGGATAAGGAAACGCTGTTTGTCAACACTCACTATACGCTCACTCTATGAGGTTTCTTGCTACGGTGCTGCCCTGGCTCCAAATCCTGAGCTGAACAGTCAGCAGCAATCAGGGAGTTTCCCTGGGAGAGCAAGAGAGGACATTTCCTGTACCAGCCCAGGGACTGGGGCTATGGGTGAGCAACTGTCCAATCCCCAGCGCTTAGCAGTGATGCCGCTGGCTCCTGCCTGTGCTGGTGAGCCCTCTCATCACAACATCACCAGGTGGGGAAAATATTCACACTGAAATCCATGTCTACAGAAAGAGAGAAAATGCTATGGAAGCAGCTGGAGCCAGTACACTGGGCTGAGGGGGCTTGTGGCCCATGGCAGTAGGGGTGGCAGGACAGTAAGAAGCAGGGCAGCAGAGCAGGACTGACTCCTCCAAGTTTGCTGGGGATCCAGCATAGGAGAGTGAACAGGAAGCATCATCTGGGTTTAATACGATGGGCTGTGACAAGTGGGTTTGTTGGTGTGAAGTTTTCTCAGTCCCCCGCTAAGTTGGGAGGGTTAATAGTGGGAGGAACATGAATATGAATCCTAGGATGTCTTTTATGAAAAAGTATGGTGGAATGGGATTTTGCCACAGTTTGATAAAATGCTCTGGGGGTGGTTTGAGCCTAACTCGGAAGATGGGGTGGAGCAAAGTGGGGCCTGTGATGATAAAGGGAAGAAATACAGGGCAAGAAATCAGGTAAGAGTGGGGTTGTCTACAGAGAATCCTCCTCAGGCTTGTTCTCCGAGGGTCTGTGCAAGAGAGGGGAGGGCTGAGAACATGCTGGGGATGACTGTGGCCCCTAGAAGGGTGTTTGGCCTTGTGGTACGACACAGCCTAAAAAGGGGCAGCAGGATGAAGATTCCTGTGTTAGAGGTTTCTTTGTATAAGTAGGAGCCATAGCAGAATCCTCATCCAACGTGCTGATAGATGCAGATGAAGAATGAGGCTCGCTTTGGAGCAGGTTAGAGATCAGTCATCCACACTGAACATTTCTGCAGGCTGGGGCTGTGTCTGCTGGGCCATGTAGGGCAAGCAGTAGGTCAGTCAGGATTTGAGTTGTGAGGCAGATGCCTGGGAGGGACCCACAGTTTCATCAGGCAGAAATGTTCTGGTGGGTGGGTAGGTCACAATTAGGGAGTTGTTGACTTCTTTTAGCAGAGGGTGAGATTTTCAGAGGTTGGGGGCCAATCAGTTTTGGATCTGTTAGTTGACAGAATGGTGATAAGGATGGATTGGTCAAAGGATCCTAAATAGGTTTCACTAATTTAATGAATACATTACGTTCTTAATAAAATTTTAAGCTATCCTGATCTTCATGGAATCTCAGAAGGGTTTGGATTGGAAGGGACATTTAAGCTCATCTTGTTTCAACCCCCTGCCATGGGCAGGGACACCTTCCACTATCCCAGGTTGCTCCAAGCCCCATCCAACCTGACCTTGGACACTTCCAGGGATGGCACAGCCACAGTTTCTCTGGGCAACCTGTGCCAGGGCCTCACCACCCTCACAGGAAGGAATTTCTTTCAAATATCCCATTTAAACCTGCTCTCTGTCACTTTAAAGCCATTTTGGAACAGTAGTATGAATTGTTTGTGTGCTTAAGAGCGCAGTCACCAGCATCCAAGCTTGAAAGAAAAAAATGCTCTGATTAGGAATGTTGTGCTTGTTGCTGTCTGCACACAACTATCAGAACAGCTGGCTCGTGGTCAGCAGAAATTGTCACTGAGGTATCTGCAAAGCAAACCAGGAGCAGCTTTGTTGATACACGAGAACTTGATGGTGCAGAGTTTCTTTTGTGATTCTCTGAAAAAACCTCAGCAAGGATAGGCTACTCTCTGACTTCAGTATGGTATAAATCTTAATAATCACCCCAAAAATAATATTATCAAGCTTTTAATAGCTTCTCCTTACTAACAGCCTCATGCTCAGCAAGGTTTGCCCTACAGCTATTTTAGCTATTAGAGGCTGCTCTTGAGCAAATGAATTGCAGAATACTTCACATATGGCTTAGCAGATGTCATTAAATGACTGATGTCATTAAATAAATGTCTCTGGAGGGCCGGGACGCAGGGCACGTTGTGCCGCACCTACCCTTGCTGGTGCGGAAGGTCAGCATGGCCGGCTGGCCCTCGCCGGCGGCGCTCCTGGCCACCATCAGCACTTCGTAGAGGCTGGAGGGCTCCAGGTCGGTGAGGCGCAGCTCGTTCTCGCTGCCGGGCACACGCACGGTGTGCCAGCCGCCCGCCGCGCTCACGCTGTCCTGCAGCTGCACACGGGGAGACACGGCGTCGGCACCGGAGCGTGTGCAACCCGCACAGCCCGCGTGGCCGCCACACACACGCGCCCCAAGGGCCAAACTCGCCAAAACTCCCGTGTTCCTGCACCTAGCCACGGCTCGTCTCCATCTGCGCCTGCCACCGCAGATCAGCAGCCCCTTTCACAGCACTCCTCGGTTAAACCCGACTTATTTTGGCTCTCCGCACTTGGTTTTTACCTTTTTTTTTCTTCCATTTTCACTCATGGCCAAAACTACAAGAGCCCAAGTGATTTTCAAGCCTTCAGTCAGCTTTCAGCTGTGTGCCACTAAAGGGCTGGACCCAACACCTTAATGAGGAGATTTTGCCCTGAACTAGCCCAGCTTTCCCTGTACTTCAGCATTTTAAAATATTTATTGGCTAAAATGGGCAACAAAAAGTATGTCTTAGTTACTCCTCGAGGCTGGAAAAAAAGTCAGCAGGGAGACTAAAGATTTTGGTTTGTTAATGCATGTTTCCTTTTTTTAAAAAATAAAACCGAAAACACTTTTTAACTTAGCAGTGATACCACCAGCTCCATTTAACAGAAGAAAGATTCCGGGTAGTCCCTTAATGCTTGACCTTTGCAGGAAAACATTACCCCAAATCCCAAAGGAAAAGACAAAGATTCCACCAAAAATAAACTACTAAACAATATAAGACTTTAATAAAACATTGGAGGCAGATCTAAACGCTGTGGATTATCAAAGGTTACGCCAGAGGTCTTTGTTCAACTATTTTCTTCTGCAGCAACCACTCCAAGGCTTTTATTCCCCCAACTTTTTTTTCCTCTGTTAAAAGAGGGAAATCAATAAAATAATTTAATGACACAAAGAGAGCACCACCCTAAAAACCAGGGTAAACTCCCTGCTGAGAAACGCATGAGTGAGCACATTTAATGTGGAAAGGATTGGTGTGAGTGAAGGTTGAGCGTCAAAAAGGTCAAAAAAGCATTCAGAGCTTCCAGGGCTTATGTGAACCAACCGCCTTTGGATGAGAAATTATCACCAACAGACTCTGGCACTAGGTTTTCAGGAACCAACAGGTCAAAAATCTAATCATTCCCTCCAGGCTAAGACAAGATCAGGATGTAGAGGATTAAAAAGCTTATGAAAAATAAATCAAACAGCTTTGCCACGCAGAAAACTGGTTTGCTTGGAAGAACAGATGCAGGCATTGCTTGTTTCTGGTTTTAGAATCACAGAATCTCCTGAGTTGGAAGTGGCCCACAAGGATCACCGAGTTCAACTCCTGGCTGCACAGGACACCCCAGGAATCCCACCAAGTGATTTTCAGCAAAAGAGGTTGGTGTTGACACACCATTTTTAAGGCCATGATAGGTACCTGCCCAGCAAATCCTAGTTCACCTTCATATTTGGTAACTTCAGTTTGGTTGAGACCCTTCGGGATGCAGAGCAGCAAACTCTGTGACATAGTAGGATAAAACTCAGCTTCCCTTCTGCTCTCACACATGGATTCAAGCTTGCTCACACAAATGCATTTTTAACCCCACTGACATTGCACACAACATGCCCTGGAGCCCCATTCCCTGTAACGACACTGTAAAGGACAGAAAAGCCTGGATAAATCTCACTTAAAACAAGACAGGACAGCGTGTTGGCAACAACATCAGCCATCCCTAACACAAGCTGTGTGGGCACGAGAACCTTGTGCTTCAGCTGCATCCTGTGTTCTCTCTGGCCCGAGCCCACGTCCTGGTTAACACCCGCTCTGCTGGTTCCGTGAGAACCCCAGAGGAGCGCGACACCCCTGCGCTGTGCCCGGGGGGACAGGGACGGTACCTTGCGGTATTTGACAAAGTAGGCGTTGATGGGCAGGCCCCCGGCGCGGCCCGGCCGCCACACCAGGCTGTAGGTGTCCGGCTTGGGCGTCTGCGGGGGGCTCAGGATGATGGGGGCCTCGGGCGGGGCGGCCGCGCTCGACGCTTTTTCCATCGCAGCTGCATCCAGAGGCGGTTTTGCAGGAGGCGAGCTTGAAGAGGCCATTTCTGCACCAAAATCACCACCGCTCTCATCGCTCTGGGCAAGCTCCAGAGGAGCTGTTTCTCCTGCTCCCGTGCCAGTTGCTGGAGGAACTGCAAAGGGAGGGTCTGGTTACATCCCCACGATGACGTACGTTCGTCCCGCACCGAGGGGACACTAAATCATTTCAGGGTGACATTTCCAAACGAGCCCTGCTGCAAAATGCCAGGTCCAGAGGTGCCCACACAGGCCTGAGCCTGGTGCCAAACTGTGGCCTGGGTGTTTTTTCAGGGCACAGCGGTGGGGTTTGGTTTGTTTTATTTGGTTTGGTGTTTTTTTCACAGTAGCAAAGAGAGAAAACCTGAAACTCGAGGTCTACAGACACAGTTTGACTGTATCTCCAGTAAATTAAGTCATGGCAATGCATGTTAAAAGAAATAAATAAGTATATAGCTACATGTGAGACAAACAGAGTAATTTGTACACCGTTGTACAAGGAACTTTTCATGGCCTGTACTGGCATGCACACAAGAGGACATTCTCATACCCCAGTTTCTGAGGTTTTAGCTGTAATTTTGAGAAGCTTTGAAAGCTGCACGACTCAACTACTTCATTTGAAAATTTATGCTGAGAACAAACTCAGTTTACAGGAAGATCTCCATGCAAATTAATACCAACGCATTTCTAGAAATCCTTCTCCAGCCTCCTCCATCCTATTTATTTTCGCTGGTATGAAAAAAAAAAAATCTATATAATATCAGTAGTCTAAAAGAGGCTACAAGACCAAAAAAAAGCCCTGTTCGGCTGATGCAGGGCTCATCAGGATTCCAGGCAGGAAAGGGATGGCAGGTTGGACATCTGAAATTATACAGGACAAGAAAATGTCAGCGCTTAAAGCAAGGAAGTTTGTGAAGCAGCGCAGCTCCTCAAGGCTGGACACAGCAGCAGTGGGACAGCCAGATGTTCAGAGCCCTGTCCGTCCTCTCAGATTTGTGTAGGTTTATGTTACGTGCCGGGGTCTGGAAGGGGAAGGGAATGAAGGGAACTTGGTTTACAAAACAAACAAATTCCTTAGTAATGTAAAGCCTAGGCAGTGTTAGCCTGGCTGACTCAGATTCCTCCAAACCTCCATTAAAATACCAGCAGCAAGTGTGGCTGCTATTTTTGGCCACTTTTTAAAAAGCTGGGAAGGAAAGTTCTCTTTTCAAATTGAAGACACGCTCTCGGCAAGCATTCCTTGTTTGTTTCTTCTCATTTATTTAGCAATGCCACAACATTCAGAGACAGGAAGAAGGGAACAACGTGGGGAGGATGTCCCCAAAGCCAGATGGTCTTAAAATGTCAGACACCTCCAGAACAATCCCTAAGTGAAAGGATATCTCTGCTGTCAGTGGAGCAGCAGGAAGGGCCTGATATTGGAAACAAATAGGAGGAGGGGCAAGGCCCACAGGACCGTGGTGGACCCCGAGGATGTGGGTGGGCACGGTTTGGTTTGACGCCTGCTGGCACTGGGGACACGGACTTTTGGAGTGGAGAATGAGTTGTGGTTTCAGCTGGTGACAGCAGACCCGCAGCCAGCGCTGTGTTTATTGCTGTGGGAGGGGAGTCGTCAACAACTGCCGAGTTGTTGTATTTTTGCTTTGGAAAACAACCCCCGGGTAACAATTCCCATTAAGTAATTCAGATCTAAGCTCTTTTTGTGAAGTTTCTGGTATAATTGCTACCCATATAACCCAGCACATCAGGCTTCTCTCTGCTGCTGTGTCATTATGCAACTTTTTTTGGCTCTTGCTCTCAGTGCCATCCGTTTCCCCTTAGCCACACAGACTTTCTTCCTCGGCTTCCCAGACCCACTGGGAACACCAGCAGCACTGAGCTGAGTCAGACCAAAGGTCAGACCAATGCGCCCAAAATTCTGACTCCAACAGCAACCAGAGAAGGCCTGAATGTCCCAAATTTGGGCATTAAAAGAATGTATTTGTAGACTCTTAGAATGATTTGGGTTGGAAAGGACCTTGAAGACCATCCAGTTCCACCCCCTGCGATGGGCAGAGACACCTTCCACTAAATCAGGTTGCTCCAAGCCCCATCCAACCTGGCCTTGGACACTTCCAGGAATGTGGCAGTCACAGCTGCTCTGGGCAACCTGTGCCAGGGCCTCCCCACCCTCACAGGGAGAAATTTCTTCCCAATATGTAACCTAAGCCTACTCTATCAGTGTGAAGCCATTTCCCTTTGTTCTGTCACTTCATCCCTTGTCCAAAGCCCCTCTCCAGCTCTCTTGGAGCCCCTTTAGGCACTGGAAGGGGCTCTAAGATCTCCCCAGATCCTTCTCCAGGATGAACCACCCCAGCTGTCCCAGCCTCTTTCCAGAGCTGTTACTCACACTCTCCATAATACCCAGTACTTTACTGCTTACTGGTTTTTCTCCCCTTCAGCTGCCTCATTTTGAAGGTGAAGAGCCCTCACCTTTTCAGCCTCTCCTCGGGCAGAAACCATTCCCCACCTTCTGTGTTTCACAGCACCTTTCCTTGTTCTCCTACACCCTTTGTGACCGGGGTGCAGCCACAGGCAGATCCCAGCCCGTGGCCATGCCCTGGCTGTGCTGGCAGCACGGCAGCTCAGAGTTTTGTCTCCGCTGTGCAAACAGATCACATTCCCAGGCACTTCTTCCCTGTTTTTTTAACAGCCAGAGGATATTCCCTGCTCACGAGCTCTCCAAATACCTCAGCACAGGCTGGGAAAGCCCTCTGAAAACCTGAACGCAGCACATCAGTGAGGTCACCCACACCTGGCACGTGTTTCAAATAACCTTGGGACTTCTCAGAGCTTCTCTAAAGTTTCTGCAGGAGCAATTTCAGCCTGCTCACCCCTGAAACACCCACCTGCCTACACTAAATGCTCCTTGTGTTTTTCACTCCCCCTTCTGCAACTCAGACTGCCTGGAGTGCATTTTTCTCCTTCATTTCCATTAGATGAAGTTGTTTGGAGATTTAACCTTGTGTTCAGTAGCTCTGGGAAGCTCCTGCCATGCAGGCGAACCCCACAACTGTCTAAAAAAGACTCAAAAGAAGGGAGGGCCGTGGGTACAGGATCCTGAGGCATCATTTTACATTTTGGTGGTTTCTCACTATGATGGCAGCTGAAGTTGTCCTGCCCGCTGTAAGACCATGCAATGAATCACGGTCTGGAACAGATCCAGCAGAAGGAAAAAAAAAAAAGATACATTTTTCAGCCAAATGAGCTCTCTCACTGTGCACTGGGACAAGGCAAATTATGGGAACAAGGTATGGAGGCTGAGAGGTTTTTAAGCTGATCCTGATACCAAAGAAATGCGCTGGAATCCCAGCTGAAGTCATTCAGGTGCTTCGGAAGTGTTACCTGGCAGGAATTCTTCATTAAGCAGCTGAGTGTCTGAGCATGTCTTTGGCATGGCTGGGAGCTGTTCTAAACCCCTAACAGCTCCCAGAAATTCCTCAGGGACTTTTATATCAGAACCAAATGCCTTAACCACCCTCTGCACCATAATCAGCAGCCAGTACAACGTATTAGAAACCGATAAAAGTTAATAAACAAAGCATTAAAATTGGACTTACTGCCATAAAATTCTGAGGCAAAGCAGTGGGATTTTTCTCTTTAACACAGACTGAATTCTGGGATGATATTTAGTTTCGTGTTTCCACTCAGCAAGGTCCAAAAATAACTGATTTATAAAACTACATGATGGGATCACTTTCTTGAGGTTTCTTCCTTCTTTTTATCCCCTAAGTGAACCTTTAAGCATCTTTTCAACTTATTTACAGGAGTTTTAAACTCTAACCAAAGAACTTTAAATATGGGGCCACATATTAAATCCCATTGACCTGAAATCTCCCTGGCATTCAGCTAAATTAACTAAGGCAAGGTGCTGAAAGAGTTGAGAAACTTAAGTCACTTCATGTAACTAAAAATCTGTATCTCAGTTCTTGTGAAGGGAACTTAGGGGAGCTTAAACCTGTTATTAATGCCACATAACATTCCAATATGAGGAAAGGCTCTTTCCCATCTTCCCTTTAGTGTAAGAACTGTCTTTTCCCAGTAGTGATTTCAAGAAACAAATAAAAAGTACCACCCTCAGATATGCTATCACTCGACTAGGTCCATGCAGTGCACACAGCATTTCTCCTTTGCCTAAGGTGGGAGGGAGGAACTGCTCCGTGAAGACAACTAAGACTTCCCTGCTTCGTGTCCCCTGGATCGCACCCCACCCACCCGCCACTCATGCCTTATTTTGAGGCATTTCTCACCTAAACCAGCGACCCAACCGGACGGTTTTGAGCTTCAACTTACCAACTGCAAGGAAGGCCGTGGACACGGCAGAGCCGTGCTGGTTGGTGGCTTCGCACCTGAACTCCCCGGCGCGCTCGGGAGTCACGTTCCTCAGGGGCAGGGAGCTCCAGCCCACCGGGGACACGGAGGGGCAGCTGGGCTCTGCCCCCGCCACGGGAGGGCTCTGTGGTTTGGGATGAAGCCCCTGGGCAGGGTGGCTGATCACGAGGCCCCTGCTGTCGTACCATCGGATCAGGGGTGCTGGCAGGCCAGTGGCACTGCAGGACAGGGTCACGTTCCCACCGGCCACCACAGTGGTGTTCGCTGGGGAAGAGATGATGATGGGGGCAGAGCCTTTGCCTGGGGGGAGAAACAACCCAAGAATGGATTTGGCTGAGGAATATGACACTTAATGCCAGAATAAGTCAATACCATTGAAGAAGTCACACGTGGGTTTTTTAAACCACTTTAACACCCATTTCTTCTCTCTAGACTTCCCTTCCAGCACAGACTCCTCCTTTGAGAAGGATGACAGAAACCTACACTCAAATTCTCTAAAAGACAAGGATTTGACTGTCCGTGAGGAACACAGCGCAGGCAAGACTGGCTTAGTCCACTCCACACACAGGCAGGCCATGAAATCTCTGCTCAGCCAGGTTCTACACAGCTCACATCAACCATAATTGGTCCAGAGAAGGTTCAAAGCTGTAGCTACACATGACAGGGAAAGAACAGGGACAGCAACAGCCCTGCCAACATCCTTGTGCTAGCAGAAATCAACTTCTCTGGGTATTAGAAAGTATCTTAGACAGTAAAGTGATCGAAAAGACTCCTGGTACCTGATCCTGCCAATCTGATAGAGGGGAAGTGTGCATTAACCCCAAACCTGATGATTGTTGTGTAAACTTGATTATGGAACAAGCTTAACTACTCAGTAGCCAATCCAGCTCATCCAGCACAACAGGATCCTGATTCTATTTAAGAATAAATCACATCAAATCCAATCATAAGCTGATTTGATTGCAGCTGGTAATCTAGGTTTAAAGTATCAAGTAGCCACACTACCCTAGAAATCCCTACATCTCTTAAAACCCAACTGAAGGCACCTTCTTTGTAAGATTAGTGGTCAGAAACAAATTAATCTAGGGGCAAAAACCAAAACAGAATAAAGCTTAAAATAGAAATGCTTAGTGTGAGTCCTTGAGGGGCTGCAAGTGCTCCTACCTGGCTGGACACGGAGTCTCCCCGTGGACTGCACAAACCCAACTCCATTGTTTGCCACACACTGGTACAAGCCAGAGTCCTCCAGGGTGACCCCGCAGATCCGCAGGTGGTTCCCTGTCAGCAAATGTCGTGGGGAGAGGCGGAGAGGAGCCGCGTTGTGGAGCCAGGTGAGGGTGGGAGCAGGGCTGCCCCCAACGTCACACCAGAAATGGACGGGGGCTCCGGCAGCCACGGCTTCATCCTGCAGTCCCTTGAAGAGTGAGACAGGTTCTGGAAAGGGAAGTGATTTTACATAAACAACCATTTACTGATCTTAGACTAAGTCCTGAAAAAAATGCTGTGGAACATTACACAGGCTTATCACATCCGAAGGCTGAGCAAGCACCACCAACTGCACAGCCCGAAGCTGCTTTTCCCACGCACGGGCTTACTTGGATGGTTTCTCCCTTTTATTCCAAACAGTCACGTTTCCATTAATCTTGTAAATAAAGCACTGCTATTCTCAAAATAATTCATTAGTGACATCTCCCAACAAAAGGTGTGTTGTGTGTCAACACCCTCTTTGCTGAGTAACTCCAACGTACACATTTCAAAACCCAAACAAAAATAGTCACAGATGCAAAATCCTCAAATACCAGGAAAATCTGTTACAATAGAAAGGGGAGATGAGGAACAACTAGCAGCCAAACAAAAGAGGCCAAATACATGATTATGTTTCTTTTGCTTTTGTTTATGTTCTCATCCAAACATATCACCTCCTCTCGCCAGCTTTTTGCTCACATACAACCTCAAAAGAGGCAAATCTGGTCCTTGGCACATTATTGACACTGGCACTCTGGAGGAAAATAAATGAATCAGTTCTTCCCTTGGAGTTTTTTTATCCTTCACTGTTTCATTACTTCAGACTGCAAATGAATTGAAGAGATAAAAAATTATGAATTTTAACTTGGGAGAAATTATGGTCATTATAAACAGATCTGTATTCTTTATTTTAATATGCTTAACGTTGCGAAAGAACATGAGGCTGTTTGGAAGCAGATGCCCAAACCAGCACGTATATGAAGGAAACGTTTGTTGCCTGGATGTGAAAATGTCTTTACTTCTTACCAAGTACAGTAAGTGAATAGTTAACGTATTTCACTGTTCCAGAGTCACTTCCCACCACGCAGGAGTAATTTCCAGCATCCAATGCCTCGAGCTGATCCGTCACCAGGTGAGAGTGCAGCAGCTTCCACCTGCCTCGCCTCAGCGCATCCCGGCCGTCTTTAACCCAGTGGACAGGGGCTGGAGCTGACCCACTGACCACACACTCCAGTGTCAGGGCACTGTGCCGGGGCACTGCCAGGCTCTGGGGGGCCAGGGGGTGAAGGATGTGGGAGTCACCTGAGGAAGGGCCTGGAAGAAAGGAGATGAATTGTGGAATAGAATCACAGAATGATATGGGCTTCTGGTCACCGTCCACTATTCCAGGTTGCTCCGAGCCCCATCTAACCTGGCCTGAAACACTTCCAGGGATGGGACAGCCACAGCTGCTCTGGGCAACCTGTGCCAGGGCCTCACCACCTTCACAGGGAGGAATTTCTTCCTGATATCCGATCTAAACCTACTCCCTATCAGTGAGAATCCATTCCCCCTTATTCTGTCACTCCAGGCCCTGGAGTCTCTCTCCATTTTTCTTGTAGTACCCTTCAGGTACTGAAAGACTACAGTTAGGTTACCCCTAAGCCTCCTCTTTTCCAGCCTGAACAATCCCGATTCTCTCAGCTGTTCCTTGCAGGAGAAGTGGTCTAGCCCTCTAATCTTATCAGCAAACAAGCTTTTAAACCACATCCTCCCATCCCATTTTCCAGTCCTCCTCCATGTCTTTCAAACACTGTACTTGGGACTGACCACAAAGCTGTAACGCTCTTTTCCAGAAGTCCTGCTCCAAAATAGATTTGAGGACAGAAGTATTAGCAGTATTCCCTTTCCAAGAGCTAAGTGCTGTGTCTTCCCGGGATTTGAAAAGCAGTCATGCTGCTCCTCCTCAGTGAGGGAAAATAAGAACTGAATGTGCAAAGAATGCAGCACAGATCTTACATGACATGGTATTGGAGGCACTGATATGCCCATGCTAAAAACATCCTTAGGGATGTAATGTATTCCATTTGAGCTGTATTAATTCTGGAAAGGTGAACTGAACACTCACGTGTGACTGTGAGCTTCCGTCCAGTGAGTTCTACTCTGAGATCGTGAGTAACTGGGTTGTATGCTGCACACTTGTAGGATCCTTTGTCTTCTAAAGTTACATTCAAAATTTGCAGGTTTCCAGATGGAAGAATTAGGTAGTTGTCTAAACAAGTGGAGAAGGCAAAAAGAGGATTACATTAAATTTAGTTTCAAAAGAAGTCTTCCTTTTTTGAAATTTTTTAAAATTAACTTCTCAGCTATACCAATCTATTCTAAATATAGGAAGGAACACAAAGAAGTCACCATGCAGAGGAGATTAATTTCCAGATAGGGTTAGATAAAGTGATTTGCAAGTTTCTGGAGGATTTTTTTCCTTCAGTTTCTAAGAGAAAACTCCAGGCAAGCATTTATTGGATACTTACGTGGCACAACACATCTCACCTGTGGATTGTTCCAGCCATTTCCCCCGCACTTGGAAGCGAACCTGTGCTTTGGGGTGGCTTTCTGGCACCTTGCACCCAATGAGAGCTGTGCCCCCTTCCTCTGCTGCAACGCCAGCCGTCACCAAAGCATCAAAGTCGGCTAAACCTGGAAAGAGTTGGGAAAGGGGTGAGAGCAGCCACAGCCTGGGAGAGGGGAAAGGCAGTAAGTTCAGCATTTGTGTTCAAAATACAGTTGGTTTCATGCTGATTATCATCTCTGGTGCAACTTCTGGACATTCACATCAACAGGCCATAATAACATAAACCCTCCTTATCCACTTCCTTACTACAAAAAGCACCAGCTTTCACACGGGAATAGTGAGGACAAAAAATAATTTCTACATTCCCTCAAGTGCTCCCAGAAAAGCAAGCAGAGACACTGGAAAGGCTGCAGGTCTCCTCACAGGCTCTGCAGGCACTACAGAAGACAATTCACACTAACAGCAGGAAGCCTGTCCATAAAAACATGGAATTGTCTTTCTGTGATGATACTGAACACAGCAGCGCTGTGAGGCAGGCAGAGAGCTCCCAGCTCCCAGCACCTTTCTGTGTGCTGCCAAAACCTCCAAGGGAGGAGGGAGGTGTGAAAGCTGCTCTTCTACTCCCTTCGCGTTCAAATATCTTTGAGGTTGTGAAGTTTTCCTATGTTAGCCACCCCTAGAGCTCTCTTGAGAGGGGCTGGCCATGGGTCAGTACTTTACCAAAACACTTGTAAGAGATTTTCCTCCCGAGGGGATTTTGGACATGCTCCATAGATGAGGTACCCTTCCAGAGAAATCACTCAAACCCAGCTTGACAAAGACCTGATTCAGACAGCCCCAAGATCCCAAGCAGACAAATCATGCTCATGTAGGAATTATTGTATTCCCATTCTCAGCACCACATCGTTCTTTCCATGTGGAAAACACTGCCCTTCCTCTTCTGAAGTCCCTTGAGATCAAATAATTTACAGATCAAGCATCAAATAATTTACAGAACAAGCATCAAAGACTGATCAGAAGAATTGGTGCAACTAAGAGAAGCAAAACTGTGCCTAAAGACACAAGACTGTCCCCACCTGAAGAACATCTACATTGGTTTGATCAAATCGAGTTAAATGGAAAATCTGCAGCTCCCATTTATTTCCCAGGCAACAATTCCCACTGATTTCTCCTCAACTCTCAAGCACGCTTCTGCAACGGCGTCACAGCTCAGCTACTTTTTCAACATCCTTTGTGAAGGGAATTGTTCGGGAATCTTGTCCTTTCAGGCCAATTCATGGAAATGAATGTTATTTCATTGAATAATATTTGTGTTTGCTGAAAAAGACCCCTGAGGTCCTTCAACTCGAAATGAGGCCAGCACTAAGACTAAATCCATCAGGTGTGGTTTGGTCTAGCTGAGGCTTTAAAAGCCTCCAAGGATGGGGATCCACAAGCTCTCTGGGGAATCTGTTTCAGGGCTGCATCACCTGACAGCTTGCAGATGATATAATTTTTAAAAAGGCAAGGAGTATATAATCCATCATATTCTACGTACCGGCCGAGGGAAAAAACACCCCGAAACATTTTGATGTAGGTGTTTTCTAAAAGTCAAAGAAGAACAAACCATACAAACCTGCTGAGGTCTACAGAACTGGCAAGGAGCAAAGAACAGAAGTGCAAATGAACTTACTGCCCATGGACACCGTGGCAGGCCTGCTCAGCACGGCGCCCACGCTGCTGCTCGCCACGCACTGATAGTGCCCACACGTCGCTGGGCTCAGGGACACGATTGTCAAAGATCCTGACTGGATTTCCACTTCTCCCACCCTGCTGTCCAGAGGCTCCCCATTAAACCGCCAAGAAAGGTGAGCTGTGGGGGGTTCAGCAGAGCAGAGGAGCTGGACGGGCTCACCAGACTTCTGGACAGTAGATGAGGGCTCAGAAATAAAACGGGGAGTTAAATCTAAAAGGAAAAAATAATAAATATATTGAGTTAGACACCAGCATTTTGCATGGACACCAGTGATAAAGTTAATGATGCGCTGACTGGTATGAAAGATTCACCACAAAAAGCATCTCTAAACTCCAAGTTGCAAGTGATACTGAAGCAGGTGTTGCCTTTCCCTTGGCAAAAGGAACTCGGGAGAGATTCCTGCTCACTCTCAAACTCTGGGAAAATGTCAAGATCCAAACCCCACAAAGGGGGTAACAGTGATTAAATGGAGGGAGGTGCAGAGTACAGGAAGGGGGAGACAGAACCCCAAGTGTGCACAAGGCAGAGGCATCATGCTTGCCAGGGCCAGCAAAAAGTGCAATCCCACTGGATTTATCCGGAGGAAAACAGCACCCGTCACCTGAAGAGACGGAGCACAGGAACACGCAGCTGTGGCTGATCTGTCCCATATGAAGCGGCCCCGGACGTGACTTGTAAAATGCTAGAAATGGCAGGAGCCTGCCAGGTATTTACAGAGAACCGTCTCCGAGTCTGCAGAACTAATTAAAAATAGCCGGATAAAAAAAGCTGGACGAACAGCAAAGGCTCTTGCTAATTCCAAATACATGGACTTCATCAGGACAAGGATGATGAATTGGGCATCCATTATCTTTACTGAGTAAAGATGAACAGAAACAGGAAGAGCTGCTAATAAATAAAAGGTTCAATTCCACAGAACTTGGTTATGAGAATCCATTTATTTGCCAGAAGAAAATTCTTGCTTGTTGGAAGAGATTTTTTTCCTATCCTGGCCAATGAAACACTGGGAATTATTTCCATTTGTTTTCTATGGAATTCTCCACTAAAGATTTTACATGAAGGGAGCAAGCAAAAGGCAATTAACACCAGTAACATTTATTTGGTTAGTAATACAAATTAGGAGAAAAAACTAAATTAAAAATAGACACATTGGCAGGGAAGAACAACTTCTAGTTTGTAAAGACGCTAAGGAATTCCAGATAGTATGGGTCAAGATGATATTAAATGACATCCAAGTCAGAGACAGTTTTCTTATAGGTGGGGCCCTGGGTTCATGCTTTCCTTCTCAAGTCAGTCCATCCCAGCTCTGGTTATGAGTTTCAGATGAGAAACTGCACATTTTTAACTGAACCATAAACTATCTGCATAAACATAAAACAAAACTGGAAATTAAAGTGTGGCTTCACTTAACAAAAAAAGATGAAATCCATAAAAATGGTATCCAAGCATTTTGCAGGACTCCAGATGTCCATTTTTAGCTTTTAATTAGAAAACTGTTTTTCCTATTAGTTCAGTTTGAATTTCCAGGGATAAGAGGGAAGCACTGACCTTTCAGTTTGCTCACCACCAATTGCTATGAAGTCACACTGCTACTTTCATCTTCGCCCCTGCCCTCGCTTCTGACACCAACACTTTGTGCTCGGTGTAAAAGGCAAAATTGGTAGCAGTGACCCTGCAGCTGGAATTTATCTCCCATGACTGCTTGAAAAATAAAATTTATCCCATTTGCTTATAACGATTGGCTATGAAGTGCTAAAAGTAGTAAAAGCTTCTTTTTTGTGTGGTTACGTTAAGACAAGCTGACTACACAGAGCAGATGTGTCAATTAAAACCATCCCTCTTCTTTTTTTAACACCAGAACTGTTCCAACTGCAGCCACGCATCAACTTTCGCATTTCAAAGGGCTGATTCCCTTCTCCCCCTGCAAATCCAGACCCCTCCCGACCCCTGGGAACACAAGATGCACTGTACGCAGCAGAACTGGTGTCCAGCTGAATCCATGGAGATCCCAAGGAACAAACCCACGTAACTCAGAGTCCTCCATGTTCTGGCGCTTGTTTTGAGCCAAGTTTTCACAGGCAATGTTATGACATTATTGAGCGTAAGGCTGCATTTCAGTGCTCCGTGATCCTTACAAGCAGATTATCGACGATATCCACTAAAGTTGGCCACTTCGAATTGCACTCCCAAGCGTTGTTGGTTCCAAAGTTCGGGCTCAACCCCAAAACCTCCAAGTCCCCCTGGCCTGGGTAAGGCCTTACCTGTGCTGGTGGCAGCGACGAGGCCGGTGGCAGCGACGAGGAGCAGTGCCTGGAAGTGTCCGGGGGCTGGATGCATAGCGCCAGATTATCCAAAGTGAAAGCCCAGAGCTCCAGACTAAGCCGAGGCACGGAAACAGCTACAAAACAAACAGACACATGTCTACCTGAGTTTCAGGAGTTCGTCTTTTAACTCTCTTACAACAAAGTGTTCGGGGTTTCAAAAAAAAGAAAAAAGCACAACCAGGAAACAGCCAATATTATTTGCAATATAGAAACCATCTGCAAAAGTGAGTTAGAGCTGAACTTCACTGTGGTTCCAAGTACTATTCTTAATGTAAGAGTTTTTCCACAGCTGGGGCATGAGGCATCTGCATTGAACTGCTCTGCCTTGATAAATTAAGACTCTGTTCCACCCAGAGGAGCTGGAGTCCAAAGTAAACAGCTTATCTATGGGAGATAATATTGTTTGCAAACAATAATCATTTGACCATCTATCATCAGGCCACACTTGTTTTACAAGTTTCTATGAATCTACTGCTGCGATGTCGCTACCGTTCACAATTGCTCTAAACCTGCTTACTGAGGCTTGTCATCTGCTGCTCCTTCTGCTGGGCTTTACAGGCAAACCATGGCACAGAAAGAATCACCAGTGTTAGTCTTGTTCTCACTTATATTCCCAAACAAATGGTGCTTTCTCCTATACACTGTTGGGGAACCCATTATATCCACTTTTATCTCCATGGCTGCTTGCGAAGAGTTCAGCCCTTTCCTTGGCCATATCACAAACCACCACTCAGCTATGTAAGATCTCTCTTTCATCATCAAAAACAAAAACTACATCATTAAACCAGCAAAACACAAACTAAATATGATCCCAGAGGTCTTTTCCAACCTAAATGATTCTACAATAAATTGTTAAACCACCAAAATACAAACTAAATCATGGAACCAGCAACTGAACTTGCACGAGGTGAGTCTCAGACACTCTGAGTCTCAATCAAATGCTCACTTCTCCAAGAAAACAATAAATCATTCACTTAAATGTCCTTACTGGCCTTGCGTAATGCTATGATGAATAAGATCTGAGCTCATTTAGCACAGTTACTTCATTTATCAGCCCGGCCATACAATTCCGCTGCTGATAACACCCAGCATATACTTTAAACATCTCATCTATCAGCTACGTATATAAACATGTATCCAACACACACACAACAACTGGCAGTTTTACTTGAGAACAGAAACAAGTGCAGCAATACTCATGTTTGGTAGGAATACGTCCCAGTTTATTGAGTGTTCACGGAGCCGTTTGCTTTCCAAAAAGCTGAATCCAGGTATCAACAGCAAAATTATTCCCGTGGTTTATTTTAAAATGACAGTATTTTATCATCAGAGCATCACTGTAAAATATATATGCAAATTAAGCATCAGGAAAAGCCTCCAATTGTAATAAGAGAATCACTCTGGATTTTATGGAGCTGTTTGCCTGCTGCCATTTCTGCCTGCAAATTGCACTCCAGGTTACACTGACAGCTTGAGAGGGCAACAAGAAACGCTGTCACGTTCTGCTCCCGTTTCTGGGCAGTTTTATCTGATCCAGCAAATTTTTTTCAGCTGTTGGGAAGACCTGGCGATCCTGTGGCCCAGGCTGGTTCCCAAGGCGAGCCGGGGCTGTTTTGGGAAGCCGCAGATGGCAGAAGAGCCCAGCTGTGCAGAAAGGGTTGGTTTATTTGAATTCTCCCTCGGTTCAAGGGCAGGAGCGCCGCTCCACCAGCGCGTGCAGAGGACAAAGTAAACACCCAGAGAACTTGTTAACATCAAACACTTTGCTGAAGAGGGCTGGGGGCAATGTTGCTTTTTGCCAAATCTTCCCTCAACTATTTATTTATCAAAAGCAATGAAATGTATATTCTGGGTCAACTTTAACCCCAGCACATGGAGCTACTGGGTTATTTTGCAGCTGTCTTTTTAAACAGGGCCAGCTCATTATCTTTAACTAAACTTTATCTTTGGAGATCTACTTTATCCAGGCTCTGATTTCCCTCTGTTTATCTTTCTCCTTACATGTTCCTCGCTGCCAGTGTCAACAGCTAGTCCTCTTTTGACCTACCAGTTTGGCTTTCACAGGCTTGTGGAGTGGTAAGATCAACTGCAAAGCAGTGAGTATACACAGCGAGCCACAAAGACCGAAGTTCTTTGACTGGGGGTGGAAAAGGAAAAATACTGGCTTTAACTGGACTAGGATTGTTCAGCATCAACACTCGGGCACCCACATGAAGTTTCTCCAACATCTGCTTCTGAGGGGATGGCAGAAACCTCTTGCTCACTGGTAGATCAGGGAACACAGGGGAAGATGAGACCTCATAACACAACCCAACCCAAAAATCCTTCTTTTTCTTCTGCAGATGGTGACACTCCAGAAGCCTCTTGCTAAGTACAGTGAAGAGGGCAAGACCACAGCTTATAGTTTTGGTATCTTTAGAAATCCTGTGGAGAAACTTTGCCGCTTTAATATTGTATTAAAAAGCCCTAGGGATGCAAAAACACAACCCGTTCTCCTTGCTATCTTTTCAATAACCCTGAGCTCCCATTTTGACAGCAAGTACCAGTCACTGGGGACCTGCTGGGATCAGAAAGAGGAGCCCCTGGGTTAGATGCGGCTCCATTTTAGTGTTCTGGACTCCAAAATTACTTTGCTCAAAGCAACTCTGCCCACCGTTCACTGTTTTTGATTGAGAGAATGAACCTCCATCGCTTGTGGATCAAATAGTCAGAGTTATTTTGAAGAGGTGTCACTGTCTGAGCATTATAAACTAAAATAGTAATGAGGCATTATTTATATAAATAACATTAAAGGTTGAATAGAGACAGCCATGGTTTTTGTGGATCAGGGAAATGTACTTTTCACTTTCACTGGCCATTTCTCCAGCACAGCAGAAAGGCACTGCATGGCAAAGGCCACTTTCCTCCTACTTCCACCCAGACATCTTCACCTAAGTCATTCTCCAGTTATCTTCGTGCAGCACTTGACCTCCTTGTCAGCTCTGAAGTAGCTTATTGCTCATGGATCAAGGGAAACAAGGGAGATAACGGACTTCTCTCAGGGGAAGGGGTCATCCCGACCATTCCAAGGGATGCCTGCCCCTCAGAAGCACGCTGCACACCCGGGGCACACATAAACATGTGCCTGGTCCTTCTGGAGGTAATTAGTAAGATGAAGTACTTCTGCAGACAACATCATTCTGTCTGTGCATCTCACTTGTCACAGATCCTGTATGAAAGGAACCCCTCAGCACAGAGCTGTGGGGACAGGCATCCAGCAGCTCCCAGTTTCAGCCCTGCAACCTTTGGAATGCTGTGCACAGGCGATAACTCCAAACAGAGAGGAAGGGGCAGTTTAACTTTCCTTTTAGGAGCACCAGTGGTTTCGCAGTGCCGGAGCACGACAGCCTGCACGCAGGATGAGCAGAGCAGCTGGCACACAGGCACGCAGCTGCTGGGGCCTGGAGACCTCACCAGGATGGACACGGGCTATCTCGGACCAGGGAGCAGCCCACGGGCTTACTGAGCCACCCTACAGAGCCAAGATGAGAAGACAGGCACCAGACCAGCTGGGATCTCTGCAGCCCTGGCAGCGACCCTCTCCTCTCTTCCCAAAGCTTCACATTTGTCACAGTTTCTCCAGAAACCAGTGGTCTTCAATGTATGGCTCCACAGGTCCGTCCTGGCACCGTAACTTAACCCTCACCTCCAAATTAGCTCACTCCTACCCCTGTTTGCCCCCAAACAAGGTTTCACACTCTAAAAGATGACAAAATGCTGTTTTCCATGTATTCCCATGGTGCCAAGCTCCAGAGGACCCTGTGTTCTTCCAAACACAGCTGAGATCCTGCCCCACTTATTTACTGGACCGTGAACTTCTCTCCACCCTTGCAGCTGAGAGCAGAGTCACTATGAAAAGAGCATTATCTCACTCCCATTTTGGTTTAGCTCCCTGAATCAGCTTCCTGCCATCTCAGACCAGCTGGCAGGACTGCACCAGGACCTCCCTTCCCACTAGCCACCACCCCACCTCGATCTATTACTGCACTCCTGCTCCAACACTCTTCCAACCTTCAGTGAGCTGTTCCACCAGGAACAGCTAAACGAGGTAGGGTTTCTGCCCTACCCAAACGCACCAGGTCCTATAAACGCTGGAGCAGAGCAGAAGGAGGAGGAGGAAGGAAACAGCATGCTTGGGAACAGAGGGAGTTATTCAGGTTGCCCACTCCACCTCCAGGAGCTGACAGCCTTTGCTAAGAAGCCCAAGGAAAAAGTGACTGAGCGCCGCTGCCTCAGGGGCGGCACTGCCCACCAGCTGCATCGTGACAGCCCTCTGGAGTAAACCAGCTTTGGAAAAAAAAGATTTCCCGTTTTTCCTAAACAGCAGCAACTCAAAACTGATTAATCCCACCTCACTTTATAATACCATATGTGATTTAACACTCAAAGCACAGCAAGTTGTTCTTTTCCCTAGGTCATTTATTAGAATTACCAAGAAAAAATTCATTTTAACGTGCCATCAGTGCAACAAAAATCACAAGTTTTCGAACCACCTAAATTTAGAGCAAATGAATCCCCTTGAATTAACTAAAATACTCTGGCTTTAGCGTGAGCAAGCTGAGTTAGATCATTAAATCTCACACCAAGACATCTTAAAAAAAAAAAAAAAAGAAAAAAAGGAGGTATTGAAGCCTGTGGCATTCCAAGAGAAAGCAATCAGACATTCCTGCCGCTCGGCTCCTCAGTGATCTCCAGAGCCTTTGATCACTGACTGTCTTCATGCTGTCCTCCTGGGGTCTGGCAAAATGAGTGTAACAGCTGGCATATAGACTTCATTAGCTTTCTGGGCTGGGAAGAGCGGGGTCCAGCCCAGGAGCCAGTCTGCCCGCGGCTTCACGGACTAACGTCCCAGGTTTATTCCCGGCGTTTCGGGCGCTGGGAACACCTCAAGGTAGTCCCCAGCAGCTGGGAGCACAGAACTGCTCCGTGCGGCTCCTAAAGCCACCGCTGCCGCGCTGATGCGGCGCACGGGCCCTTAATGCCAACCCGCAGGGCTGCGAACGCCAAAAGGCAACGGAGCCGGCCGAAGCCTCATTTTTATGAATGCTTAATGACCACTCAATCATTAACATCAACCTTTAAAAAGCAAATGCAGCACCTACAGTGTTCATTACCCTCCCCCTCCCCCCTTTTCAGGGTCTCAATCGAGTCAGTCAAGCGTGCAAACCGATCCTGTCGCCAGCAAAAGCATTTCCTTTCACTGTGGTCAGCCAAAAGCAGGGGAAGAAAATGGAAGTGACTTGGAGTTATGGCACCAAAAAGGCCAGACAAGCAAGGAAATAATCAACTCCACATGAGCCACTTCGAGCCCATCACAATGAAAAGGGCCTACGACTAACCCCAGGAAAGGTCAGCGGGACTATGGGGGTCAGAAGCTGAAAAAGGCAATAGCGAGCAGCTGCCAGCTGCAATAAGAATCAATGTGTTCCTAATTACGCTCCGAAGAGAGGGCTCGAGCGCCGGGAAACGCCGGGCTGTAATCACAGCTTGGGCAAAAAACATTCAAGTGCTCCTGTTTTACTCTTCTCCACCTCGAGCACTGGAACTGCAGTTTGTGCGTTACTAAATCACAGGAAGCCGAGCGCTGGAGATAAGGAGCCAGGCAGCTACAGAAGAGTTGGGGATTTCGTAAAAAATACCGTAATTAGGCATTTGTGTTGGAATTATGGCATCACCAAAGAGAGGATTTCGTGAGTGTAAGCAATAAAATAACATTTTTCAAAGGGATTTTGCGTGCGCTTTTCGGAAACACTGAACTCTGCCGAACAGTCCCATATGCCTGGGATTTTCTCAATCCCAAAAAATAACATCTGAAAGGGAAAACCCCACAAAAACCAGTTTGCTGACAGTGACCCTATAAACCAAGAGTGAGAGACACAAACGGGTCAGAACACAACGAAGTGCATGCCAAGGCATCCACAGAAACACCCTGAGTGGAGAGGCAGTTAAAAATTACAAGAAAAAGCACCCTTTGATGTTCTGTTCATATTTATTTATTACATTTTAAACAAACGAACTTGCACCTTCCAGATCCTTATCAGAAGGATAAGGATCTCTTGAATAAAGGAGAGAAATTACAGTTGCTCAAACTTTGCAATCCTCAGCTTGGATTTCATTAATGCCTCCACATGTCTGCCCATACCCACGCTGGGCACCAAAATCCATCAGTGTTTGCCACATCCAAGTGTTTCCTATGCAGCTCCCCACCTAATGATTCCATTGGTATTTTCACTTCTTTTTAGGTAACACATTTTCATAAGCAGCCTTGCAAGGAGTTTTTTCTTGCTCCACACCATTCAAAACACCCATTAATCCAAAGAGCAGTTTTCGGGGGCTAAAGTCCCTTATCAATTGTGCAGTGATTTCACAGAATGGCTTGGATTGGAAGGGACCTAAAGACCTAAAAAAGTTGAGATTTTTGTCAAAATACAGAGCAAGTGTTTGCCCAGGTGGAACAACAGGAGAAACAAACAGTGCTGAGCAAATGAGACAGTGACTGAGTCCCAGAAAGGACAGGGGATCCCACATCCTGATGGCCTTGCTTAATAATCAAGCAGATGTGTTTCCTACAGAGCCATAAAATGCCCTAAATAATGTCAGTAATTTACTCAAACTGTTCTAAGTAAGGTCCAGTGGCACAGGACAAAGGTGACACAAGAAGAGGTTAAGCAACTGAGGAAAAAATAGCAGTATTAGTCCAAACCATGGCCAAGAGGTTGTGTGCCTCGAAGATGGAGAAAGAGGTCTATTTTTTAATTGGATTTTTCTATTTTGCTTTTAGGCCTGGAAAGTCTCATGGCTGGTATCAGCTGTTGGACTCGGATCAAAGTTTAGCTTTCCATTAATCTTTTGAGTTATATGTGAGGCTGATAGAGAATTTTTTTTTTTTAGAAGACAGTTAAGATTACTCAGATACTTAATTTGCACTCCAATATTTCAAAAACACCTTGACTTTAGAACCTCGGTCTTGGCGTACATATGGTCTTGATACAAGAACGCATGCTTTGGCATGGGCTGGAGGAATGGATTTGGGAGCCGAGGGAAGGAAATTTAACAGTTTGTGTACTGTGCCTCAGCACACACAGCCAAAAACACTCCCGAGTCACGAGTCTGCTCCCGAGACACATCTGTGCTGCAACAGGGGAGAGCTGGGGTTCCCATCCTGCCATTCCAGCGCCGGTCAGAGCGACACAAGCATCAGGAGAAAAATAAATAAATCATTCCAGAAGCCGCACTTTCTTCTCCACAAACAGGCATAACAATTAGTTTAATTTTATTATTAACTTCAGCAAAAGAACTGAGACAGTCCCCCTGCTGCCACACTAATGAAGTGGGAATGGCTCCTGCCTCCTCCAGCCTCGAGGGAAGTGAGAAAACAGAGCATTAGCCTGATATACTGTTCTGCTGGGCTGCAATTATGCTTAAATGCCTAAATCAGGGCTTTCAGCCCCCAAGGGAGCTGAGGGTATCATTAGTTTAACAGTTCCATCACAGTAGGCCAAACACATACAAAATTCTCACCCTTTGCTCTTCAAGGCCCCTCAGACCTCCCCTGTCTTGTTCTCTCCTGCTTAGGCACTACTTGGCCTCATATTTCCATTTTCTTCCCCACATTTAGCTCAACACCTGTGCTGACCATGCTGTACCACCGAAGGGACACCTGTGACAGCTCTGCTCCCTTCAGCCACGTCTCCAAGGGTCCTTCTGCCAGCACCTTTTCCCAGCTCCTTCTTCAGAGCTGGCCTGAGCCTGAGAGAGAGGCGCCTGCATTACTTCTTCAACTCTGATTTTTAGCAATAATGAGATTTCACAACCAGTTTTGCAGCCAATTTAAAGATAGGCTGCTGCCGAGGAGGGCAGCAACACCTTCCTTCAGGACCTGGCTTGCGTTCTCCTATCTGCACCAGGGATCCTGCGGCCAGAGAGTGAGTCAGATCTGCTGGCAGATCCAGCTGAAAACTCAGCCAGAGAAAAAATGAAGTTCAGTTTTCACCTGGATGAGGGAGCAGTTTCAGCTCCCCATGAAGTCCTGGAGCACTGGCCCAAAGGAAGGGCTGAGAATGGATGTCCAAGACCAGGACCTTAGCACTTGAACAGCATAAGGCCTCAGATCAACTCATGAACCAGCACCCTGGTATGTTTAATAAACCCTGGACTGCAAGAATGTGGGCAAAAATGAGGAAAAATATACAAAACTCTACTCCAAGTGAGCCATGCCCATTTTCTCAAGGGAGCTGAGGAACTCACCATCCTAATTATTCGAGCTACAGGTGCACACACCACAGCAAGCTGCACTACTGCCTCAAGGGGTGACTTTTTCCCTCCAAAAAGTTTGCACTTTGCATGTCAAGGACCATCACCCATGATTATAATCTCTTTATGGTTCCTATAACCAGAATCCAGCATCAATTAAAAAATAGAAAGTACTAGAACCACAAGCTCATTTCGGTCATCAGAAAAACCTGTTAACTCTCAGACAAAGGTGCGTGTGTCCACATGTGCAGCCTAAGGGTCCACTTCCAGTAGCACTCTCATGCTTGGCAGATTTTGCCACAAGAGAACATTGATGGAAAGAATTGGAACCACGGCTGAGCTCTGTTAGAGGACAGCGAGCTCATTCCCAAGGCAATTCCAGATGCACGCTGACACCTCGTCCTTTGGTAGCCTCTAGCAAGCAACAGCTCTCAAAAACGCAGACAAATGGGTTCTTTTAGCTGTGTTAGCCCGAGTCCAACTCGGTCTGTTGTAACTTGCAGGGATCCATGCTATCCGTGAGCCCTTAAAGGGAAGCACAACCATTAAATCCACACCTGCAGCCAGAATTTATAGCAACCTCATCTACCGCTGTCTTACATCATAGGCAATTAGGAGCCTGTGAACTCATGGCTGCAGGATATGGGAGGTGCACTGGATCTGGAGAGCCAAGCCTGTGTTACAGCACAGTTGTTAGTCACCTCAGAATTCACTGTGCCTGTGGACGGCTGGAATCGTGCACAAATCGGAGCAACAGACCCGTTCTGACTCGGTTTCCTAAACAAAAGTGCTGCCCTGCACTCCAAATCACTGCTTCCCCTCGTGTTACAGCTGGCCACACACTACTGCAGGCAATGCCAACACTCCCTGCCGCTGGACCCAGGCTCCAGGCAGAACAATGCTTATTAAAAAGCAAACCAGCTAACCAGGGACAGCTGAGGGAGAGAGCAGGAAAGACCCTGGCCTTTTCTCCCGCGATTAAAACAAGCCCTCGCACAATCCATCCTCCAGCCTTACAGTAATTCAGTTTTACTGCTCTCCTCCCCTCCCTTCCCCCCGTGCTCAAAAGACCAAACCTGGTTTCAAAATTGAAGTCCGAGCTCTCCGGCAAACACACGCTTCTGCACTTCTTCACCTTGAGGGAAAGAATCCTGACAATATTGCTTAGCAAAACAAGCCCCTTTGCCTCAGGCCCAGATAAAAGCAGCAGTTAGGCAGAAAAATAAAGGAAAAAATTGTGTTGGTCAGGCCAGGTTTGCTACAACAAAATAACCTGGCTCCCAGGCAAGGAGAGGCATAGTGGAACGTGGGGGAAAGAGAGGGAGGCTTTGGGTTGGATTTGCTCAGCAGTGTTGCACAACTGAGCACCAGCCATAGCTTCCCACCTCCTGCCTCATGCCAGTGCAGCTGAAGGAGAGAGCTGATCTAAGGGAGGGAGGCAGCAGTGATCATGAAGCTCTAGCCTGAGGGTTTGGCTGCTCCAGCCCTCCTGCTTCACCCACTGCAGCCAAGCTCTGCTGTTCAGCCCCAGCAGCAGCAGGGACCCCTATCCAGGGCAGGGGGCACTCGGGGCAGCACCATCACAGCGGCAAATAGTGAGTCAGAGCCCAAACCTCCTCCTGCAAATCAGGGCCATGGCAGCTGTTCCCAGCAGAACCAGTTCAAACATGAGAAACTGATAGGAAAGGAGTTAAGTTTCATCACAGGGACCAGGGAGAAATTTCCGCCAGGTTCACCTGACTGCACCCTATTCTCACTCGCACAGACATATCCTGCTTTGCTGAACAGGATTTCTGTTCAGATGTCCAACAGCAGAGTGGCAATTCCTGGAGACACCTTCCCAAAGGAAGATGGGGCACTGCAGCCACAGCTTCACCACATAGGAAGAAAGTTCCAGACTCTTCATAGAACATCAAGTCCCCCACAAGACTTTAATCACAAGCTCAGCAACACAGGGGCCCTGCAAAGATAACCGGTTGCCAGGATTGATTCCATCCCACGTTAGCATCCATCAGATAGCAAGAAAAACAAGATTAAGCAGCACCACGGCATTAGTCTTCATTTAAACTTGGCAAAGAAAGCAAATGTTTCTTTTTTGTTGGCTTTACTCTGTGTGTTTTTTAAAGCAGTCCCAGGCTCAGCCAGAGAAAGGTGCCTGGACTGTTTAATGTTGGGGGATTAGAAGGGACAACACTTGTACACTCACCAGAGCCCAGATAAGCAGCGAGTGCTCGGGTTAAGCAGGCGAGCATCTGCCTCCTGCAATATACACATTGCCCCAGTGAAAATAAACAGCTTCACACCTTTGGCTCAGAGAAGGACTTCAGCTTCTTCTGCATCCTCAACCTGCAGTCTCTCCACGGGAGGACGGAGGGTCAGAAGGGTGAAGGTTACTCGCAGTTCTCTTACTTATTCCAAGTACAAGGCTGGAAGCTTTCTGTCTCCTGTCACACTGGGTAGTCTTTGCTGCTGCACATCAGATCTGGTGTTGCTTTCTTGTGTTCTACTGTGCCCAGAGCTCTTTCAGACGAACTCTGAACGCACACAATTCCCATGTGTGTGGGTTACATACAAGCCATGACAAACGCACTAATTAGGAAAAATGCTGACTTGGAAACTGGACCATTTTTTAAGTGCTCAGCCCCAAAGCCCATAATCTAGAAAACTGCACCTCAATTTAAGGCTGCCACCCCAGTCACTGGAGATCACAGGGGTGAAGACCCCAGCCACACCACTGCAGCACCCATTGCCTACAGTCTGCTCCTAACTCCTCTCTGGTCCATCCTGACGCACCATTTGAAAGTGCAATCTGCACCCCAAAACCATGCCTCAGTCTGAATAGCTGCATTTAAAATTATATCATTAAGCTTGAAATTTCAACATACTTTGAGAGTTTTGATAATAACATTTTTGATTACATCCGTTGCCAGCTTCCTTCTACACCCTGACAAAGATTTAAAGTATACATTCCTATTTCATTCTGCAACAGAGATTAGTGGCAGGAACAGAAAACATCTTCTGTTCCAAAAAACCCTCGGGGTTTTCCTCCTTCGCTTGCATTTTATTAGAGGAGTCTCAAATCTCCATCAAGCTGTGATACACTGTCACTGCAATGCATTTAAGGCAATGAGAATCTCAGTGCTACACTGAAACACACCTTTAGAAAAGGCTCCTGAGAAACAAAGAGATTTCCCAAAGGTGAAAGAGCTCCCCAGCAGTAAGAGCCTTCAGCAAGCTTTATGAAAATTCAAGCCTACGCTTGAGCGTATGCATACAGAGCCCTAATTCGAGAACTTTTGTGAACTCTTATCATGGGGAAGGGGGGGGGAACAAAGGAAAACCACACGCTATTGTTTATTTTGACTCTGCAATACATTTAATCTACATGGAGTTGGAACATTACACAGCAAAACTCCTTGGCTCCTTCGTACAGCCAACAGCAGCAAAGCCCGTTCTCCAAGGGGAAAATGCCATTTAAAATATGTTATCTTCACACCACACAGCACAAACGCTCCAAAATGCAGCTGAAAGCTGCCACCAGGGCTTCCAATCCCACACCCCAAGTGCGTGGGATCAAGGCAAGGCTACCAGCATTCATGACACAAGGAAAGCCAAAGCTGGGGACTTCCACCAACTTGACCTTAAGCTACCGAAGCTTTTGTTGGTAAGACTGTGACAGCCTGAGGGGGTCTCCAAGCAGGAGGAGCCCCAGGCATCTCACGCTCTCACACCTCACAGCCTCTTTGGGCCTATCAACAGGACCAGCCCTTGATGCATTCCAAGATGTTAAAGCAACAAGACACAGCTTATGAGCTGCCAAAGAATTATTCCAGTGTATCCACAGGGATGATAACAGATTTCACTACATGAATTCCATTGCTGTAGCAGCACAACTCTCTTCCAGCCTTGTATCCTACTGGATGTGTGGGAACAAGGACTGCCCATGAGTCACTGGAGGCCTTTGGTGTCCAGCTTCAGGACACCCCTAGGCAGCTCCAGAGGCTGTGGCTCTGCTGATCCTGCAGCTCTGCAGAAGAGAAGGCTGAGCCTTCTGGCACAACTGAATCCACCCTGGCACAACTGAAGAACCATCTTCCTAAATATCCTCTGTTCTAAACCACCCACCGCCCTCCCCTTGTGCCCAGTGAGTTCACTCCTCCAGCCCCAATATTCCAGCTCCTATATACTACTTTTCCTGGACGCAGAGCCCACTGCCTCGTGTTGGGGTACAATCACTGCCGCCGAGGGACCGGAGCTGTGCGAGGTGCCAGCGTCAACACTCACACCTACAGTGAGGAGAACGTGCAGACAGGTGAGGCCACGGCCAGAGCAGACAGGTGACATCAGAGCCCAAGCAGCCCGCAGGCACCTTCTCCCCATCCTGAGCTCCGTGGGGCTGCATTTTATCTTCTCCTGCACCTGGGAGCAGAGCCTTTGGCACAGCCCCATCCTCGCCCTCCGCTGGGCTGGGGGCTGATGCAGACACAGGTTGCTGTGAGGTTTCAACAGGCCGAATGAAACGGTGAAGAAAGACACTTCTCAGAGGGGGAAGGGAGGGGAGACACACACGTACTGAACAAATCATCTGTTTGGAGCGCTGGCTCCTACTTGTTCTCAGTTATATTATTCACTCAAGGGTGGATTAATCCATCACTGCAAAGGAATCTCCTGATCTCAGAGATAAAGGCAACAAGTCATGCACTGACTGCCTGTGGATCCTCCTGGAAATGGCCAGCCTTTCTCATGGCCTTATTTGGACCGATCTATCAGCTCTCAACTAACAACAACCAAAAAAAAAAAAAAAAGAAAAAAATTAAAAACTGAAAACCTACCACCTTATTATAGTAACTTGAGGTGGATTGATCTGGAAGCAAGCAGGGGATTTCAATTCTAAATAAGTTTCAGAAGGGGCCACATGAACTGTCCTCTTCCCTTGCTATTCCTCAGGAGATGAACAGTCACCTGGGTGTTACTTTCCAAACTGGCACGGAAAAAAGATTAATGTTTTGCAAGATTCTTTAGAGTGAGGCCTTTTACCCAGATAAATGGTTTCTTTTACTCACTGGGGACTGGGAACCAACGCCCACAAGGGCACCTTGTGCCTACACAAAATACAATGACAATTCCAGGAGGTTCGGCACCTCCAGCATGTTTGTCCTTCAGTGCTTGAGCAGATGCCACAGAGCAATTACAGAGGCATTCAGGACACATCTGTTCTTCACCTGAGATTAAGGGGCCTGAGAAGGTCCCCAGAACTCCCCTCTGGCTGGAGCTGGCAGTCCACAATGCTGGGAGCTCACCAGCACAGGAAAGCGAGCTGGCATGGAACATTTCACAGGCAACGCAACCCTGAGTCACCAGACAAAACACCCTCAAACCCTTCCAAAAATGTAAATTTGTGGTGCCCAGCCTCTCTGCCAAGACTGTTTCAACCAGGGGCTGCTCACAGCTCAAGCCTTTTAGTCCTGTCTTGGCATTTTACAGGTACACTGCAAGGAAAACCACGGGCTGTGAGGCAGAGCCTCCATACGCTGCGAGGTAGGAAACATTAAACTTCTCTTTGAATTAAACAAATAAGACTCAACCACTTGGTTCATTATCAGATTCGATGGTTGGAGTCTGCGGGGAAAGCTAAACAGCAGAACCCAGGGTGTAAATCAAAGGCATGATGAGAGAGACAGGTGAGGCTGAGGGTGTGGTTTCAGCTCTCAGCTCAGCCACGTGGAGCGCCAGCCACTGCCAAAGGGATGGCCTCCTTCTCCTTCCCCAGCACACTCGGTTCCCTTACCCCAGCTCCCTCCTGCTGCCAAAGGGATGGCCTCCTTCTCCTTCCCCGGCCCACTCGGTTCCCCTACCCCAGCTCCCTCCTGCTGCCAAAGGGATGGCCTCCTTCTCCTTCCCCAGCACACTCGGTTCCCCTACCCCAGCTCCCTCCTGCTCCCAAAGGGATGGCGTCCTCCTCCTTCCCCGCCACACTCGGTTCCCCGACCCCAGCTCCCTCCGGCTGCCAAAGGGATGGCCTCCTCCTTCCCCGACACACTCAGTTCTCCTACCCCAGCTCCCTCCTGCTGCCAACGGGATGGCCTCCTTCTCCTTCCCCGCCACACTCGGTTCCCCTACCCCAGCGCCCTCCTGCTGCCAAAGGGACGGCCTCCTTCTCCTCCCCCGGCACACTCGGTTCCCCTACCCCAGCTCCCTCCTGCTCCCAAGGGGATGGGGATATCCCAGCCAAGCTGGTCTCGCTCGCTCCGAGCTTCGGCAGATGATTTTATCCTTTTCCCGTTTCTGTGAGCTGGACTGGTTCAATCGGACATTTCCAGAGGCAGGAGAGGGAGGGGGCTGGCCAGAACCCCTCCCTCTGCAAGGCACCCAGCCCTTGGCTTGGCTGCAGAGCGAGCACACAGGATTAGAAGACAGCAAAGCCAGTTTAGAAGCTGCTTCTGCCAAAAGGGGCCATCCCAACCCCAACAGCCCCTCCAGCCCCCCAGGGCCTTTTCCTAGTCATCCGAGTGGAAGATTTAGCAACTCTAACTGTGGGGCAAGATCCAGGAAAGTTTGGGGCTTGGATACAGGTTTTTTTTTTTTTGAAGGGTTAGCTGGAGTCACTCCCCTGCGGCTGCTCCACTGCTGGATTCCCGCAGCAGGGAAGAGGCAGGAATGTACCTGCCACCTCCTGCAGCAGCGAGTCCTTGGATGGAGCTGTAACGTGAAACTGCGCCCAAGGAGCTGGGGAGGGGGAAAAAAAAAGAAAGAAAAAAAAAAAAATAGAGTCCCACCTGGCTAGAAGAGCTCTGAGACATCTCATAGGTACGGAAAATGGGAAAACAACACACCTTACATGATTGTTTTCCCTCCTGTTGAAAGACAGCAGATATTTCTCACACAGAAAGAATGAGCAGGGGTTTAATGGAAAAGGCAGGTGGTCGGGATGCACAAGGCTCAGTCCCTCACAGGGCTGAACAAGCATTTCCCCTAAAGTGATCACTGTCACTGGAGAATCATCATCTCCACCAAAAAGGGAGAGGCGAGCTGGGGAAAGTGAGTGGAAGACTCTGACACAGCCCTGGAAGTTGTACTGAGCCATCTACCAAGGAAATTACTGGAAGAATATTCAACTGAAAAAGGTGAACATATATATATATACACACACACACACACAGAGGAATTTATCTGGTGTAGAAATTCTTGGGCCAGGGTAGTTGGAGACCTCTTGCCAGCCAAAGTCATACAGCAAAGAGGTTTTTGCTGACTTTGCCAAGGACAAACACCATCCATCCCAGAGCAAAAGATGCAGGAGAAGGGGACACACAATAGCAGGGTTTGCTCAGGGAGGCCTCCAGGAGAGCAGAAAGCGAGTAGGAAAGGGAAAACACCTGGAGAATCAACCAAGTACCAGCTCACTTGTTAACAAAATAGGTCAAAATCGCAAAAATAGTGGACAGAGAACCCAGTTTGGTGCCCAGCTTTAAGAGTCAGGATTGCAAGGCAAGCTGCAAATTCCCATTTAAGTAGGAAATCTGACCAATTCCACTTGATACAAGGTTTTTTTGCTCAGTCTTACCTCAGCTGCAGAAAGCAACTGGCTCTGAAGCTCCCCAGCCCACTGAAACACCAAAAACCAGAGAACTGACAGCAAACTACTGCAGTGAGGAGAAAGGGGCAGGACTCAGCTCAAGGGAGGCACTCACTAGTCAGCAGCTCATCAGCAAAGCAGGAGACAAAAACCTGACTCTACATACAGAGGTCAAGTTTACAGTATCAATTAATTTATACAAATGAGATGCTGCCTAACAAAAGATGGTCGGCAGGTTTCCGAGTTGCCGATCAAAATGATTCCATAGAAAACATTACCTGAGATACCCAATCCCAGCAGGTTTGTGGGTGAAGACTCACTCAGTCTCAGGGCTTCTGGTACTAAACCAAGGGTTTCAAAGCAGCTCACCAGCAGGTTCACCCCATTTCCGTGTCATTTTGCATAGGATTGTGTGCCAAGACCACAGCATTGCAATGAAACCCCTCAAGAGTCACATCTGTGGGCATGGGTGCCAGGCAGATGCAGAGCAGGAGGTTTTCCAGCACAGGCTAAAATGCCTGGCAAAAAGAGAGGAGGTAAAGGAACTCTTGGAGAAGGTGCAAAGAGCAGGTTTGGTAGGTGATACAGGAAATCCAGGTGAAGACCAATGCCTTTTTACACACAGAACTAGAACCAGCTCACATGACCTGTAGGAAACCTTTTCCATAAAGCTCATTCTGCAGAGACACACGTGCACGTACAAACACTCAGAGGTCAGACCCTGACCCACAGCTCCTCACATCCAGCCCTGCAAACAACCTGAAATCACAGCAGTTGGTCCTGTACACACCCAGTCACACCAACAGCACCAGCAACCATCTGTACCATCGCATCAGAAAACAGCTTTATTCCCAAATTGTTTAATCATCACGTGCTTCCCAGTTAGTGTTTTGGCACTAAGACTTTGCTGGTCTTACATTTCATCATAGTGCCTTATCTGGAGCACCTACCAATTAATGTTCTGGTCATGGTACACCAGAGGCCTTGTCAGGCAGAGCAGGTCTGCTGGGGGACAGGCAGAGGGGGATTTATGAGATGCCAAACCCTCGGGTGGCTGTGCACTCACAATCCACTGCTTTGCGTCTCCATTTCCACATCTGCAGAAGCAGTCTTAAAATGAGCCAGGGTATTTTTAAGCTCTGACAGCTAAAATCCTCAAGTGACATCACCTGAAGTCGGAGCACAGCTGCCTTATTCCTCTGGCACACCAGCGAGCCAAAGTAAGCAGGAGCCTCGTTTATGGGCTTATAGCACACCTTAAGATAATGAAAGCACTGGTGAGACTTGCCCCAGCACAGCCAGGCCTCTCCTTGCATGGCTTTTATTTCCCCCAACTCAGTTTTGGGGTAAACCCCACAAATTTAGCACCAGAGCAGCCCAGTGATCCAGCAGAGGGGGCACACAGGGAACCCGACCCATCCGCCCCCACCAGTATCCTGGGGGGGTTGGTGGCAAAGAACACAGACCTGGTGTCCCAGCATAGAAAAAGGATGAAAAATCACCAAGGTGGCACAAAGCATGGCAAAAACCAACCCTCCAAGCTGCTTCCTGTGGTCTACCCCAGCTTGCCTGCCCACACTTCACCTTGCACACACGGGCACGGCTGTTTACAAGCACTCGGAGCAGCTTAAGGGTGTAAATCACATTAATCCAAGCGACAAAGCCACCGCGCTCATCCTCGGGTGAGTTACTAATCCCTCCACACCACAGCCCTTCCCATCTCACTTCCTACCCCTTGAGGAGGAAAAAAAAATACCTTTTAACATGGTAGGTAACTCAGTGGATCCACCTAGGTATTTCTATCTGTGAGCCCAGCTCTACATAGCTTTGAGCAGCGGTCAAGGGTCTCTCCATAAGCCTGCGGATTTTCTGGGAGGCAGACCGAGTCGGAGCCTTCTCACTTCTTATGGAAAAGGGAATACAGGTCAAAAGTATTTATTTCTTTTGAATCACCCCAGTATCAAGCCCTCCCCGCAAGACAGGCTTGCAACTGCTTTGAAAAAGCAGGGTTTGGTTTTGACAAGTTCTATTTGCACAATTGACACCTATTTTAATTTGGTGGAAGAAAAGCATGCTAGCTGTAATTAAAGCAAATAATATCAAGTTTAACAGACAAGCATTCAGAAATTGTGCCAGGAAACGTTCACTGTGAATTTTTGGAATATAGAAGGAGCTGGCCGTCGCCCTCAGCAACCATTACTACAAAAGCACTTTTTCTCCTTAAAGCAGCTACAGGCAGGCTGTACATCCCATAAATTGCAACTGTCAAAACACCCGAGTCGTGGGAGATGAAGAGAAAAGCAAACGGGCTCCACACAGCTCAGCTGGGAGCATCAGCACCCCAGGATTACCCGCTTTGTTCAAGGAAAACGCTGGGCCACGACGGATAAAACCCCAAAGTTTCCAAGCTCCCCACAACCTCGGTGACCGTGGCTGGTGTTTGGGTTGGTAAATTGTATTTCTGGTGCATGTGTGAAAGATACAACTCACTGAGTAAACAGCCCTTCAGAGCTGACAGCTTTACAGCCGCAGGCTCAGCGCTGCTGCTCCTTCCCAGAGGCAGCAAAGCAGTTGGGGAAAGCAGTAAAATAATAATTAAAAAGAAAAAGGTACATAAAGCCATCACATTTACCCTTTCACCAACCCTTTACACAGTTACGAGGCGGGAGCAGAATAAACATCGCCTGTTTTCTGCCCAACAGTGTGTCACGGCTGAAAAACACGTCCCTTTTGGTTTAAAAAGCATCAGTATTTAAAGATGGGCTAGACGACTGGAAAGTTCTTCCATGAGAAGTTAGGAACTATATAATTTATATCTTTTTTTTTTCTGGCAAAGAGACAGACAAAGCAAGGGAAAGTAATTTAAAATTCAAGAATCGTGTGGCTTTAAAGATGTAAGCAGCTTAACGCAATAAAAATAATAATAATAATCAGAGATAAGATGTCAGGATGCTTTATAGCCAGAGTCCTCAGGCATCACACACACACCACCTCCTGCCTCAGGTACTGACTTTCCACCGCTCTAATTGCGGAGAAAAGTGACCTTACAGGTTAAAAACATTGAGATTAACAATTTGAAGGCGGTTAAGAGACTGGACGCGACCCCAAAACCATCCCCTATGGCACCTCCTTCAGGCAGAGCAGCGTTTAAATGACAAATAGAGTAGAGTGGAGGAGGTTTCCCTGCGAAATGAGATCGTAAATCAGAGCCAGGCAGCTCGGAGCGCTCGTCCCGCTCCCCGGAGCGCCGTGCACCGGCTCAGCCCCGCGCACCGCGGGCACAGAGCGCAGAGTCCGACGGCCGGGATAAACCCTGCGGGGCTGACAGGAGCCGCCACCTGCGGCCGCCCCGAGCCGCGCTCGCCCCTCACGGAGCAGCCGCGCTTCGCCCCTCACGGAGGAGCCGCGCTTCGCCCCTCACGGAGGAGCCGCGCTTCGCCCCTCACGGAGGAGCCGCGCTTCGCCCCTCGCCCCTCCCGGCGCGCGCCCGCCCGCGCCCCCTCCGCGCGCGCTGGCGGCGGGAAGCGCGCGCGTTACCTCTCCGCCGCGCCCCCTCCCTGGTCCCGGTCC